>PVJI01025938.1:0-19716 GCA_004026765.1 Micronycteris hirsuta
AAAATAGTAATGGAAAGTTGACAAACTAGATGAAATGGCCATATTTCTTGAAAGATACAAATTAGTACAACTGACATAAGGAGATATAAATAAACTGAACAGCCTTTTATTTAAAAAAATTAAATTAATAATTAGAAATTCTCACATAAGGAAGAGTTCAGTCCCAGATAGTTTCTCAGGTGTTAATTTTTTCAAATTCCCCAAAAATAAAAATACTAGCCACACATGACTTTTGTTGGCAATCACAGAAGGACTGAAAATTTCTCAAACCATTTTATGAGATTAGTATCACCCTGATATCAAAACATGAGTTTCATAAGAAAAGCACAAATTAATACCCACATGAACATAAAGATAAAACTTCTCAACAAAATTGTAAGAAATCTAATCCAGAATTACATAAAAAGTATTACATGTAGTATTACATATTACATATCAAGCATTACTTCATGATTATGAGGGTTTCGTATAAGAAATGCAAAGTTGATTCAATATTTCAAAATCAAAATGAATATGGCATTACTCTCCTTTAAAAAACAACTTTGCTTTCATTGTTCTCAGCAATGATTTGTTGTGTTTACTGTGGAGATGTTTCACATATTTCCTTATACTTACTGCTAGGTATCTGTTGTTTTGATGCTTTTATAAATTATACTGATTCTTTTAACTATTCATTCTCCAACTGCTCATTCCTAATATTTGAAAATACAAGTGATTTCTGTATACTGACTTGTAGCCATTGATCATGCTAAATTCACATATTCTAGTACTTTTTTAAGATTCCATAAAAGACTTTCGGCCAAGATGGAGACATGGGTGGACACACTGTGCCCTGCTAACAACCAAAGAGGATAAACAACAAGTTAAAAAGCAAAACAAACAACCAGAATGGACAGAGAATCGAACTGAGTGGAAGTCCGACAGCCAAGAAGTTAGAGAGGACACGTTCATCCAGACCGTAAGCAGGGCGGAGCCGGGAGGAGAGGGCATGCAGCGAAATGGCAGTTTGACGGAGAGACTCACTGCAAGTGTGCCTGGCCAAAACACAGCCGGCACACCCAGAGAAGAGAAGCTCGTGGGAACCAGAGGGGCTGAGACTGGTGGACCAGGAAGTCCCTCTTTCACACACAGATAGACTGGGAGAAAGAGCTGGGGAGTAGAGCAGACTGCATGGCCCACCATTGCAACCCACCATCGTGGTGGTGGGGGGAGCCCCGGTTCACCTGTTGAAAGCACCTGAGGGGGTTGAGGCTGCAGCCAGAGCAGCTCCGGGCCTCACAGGAGAGCTTATTGGGGCGGCGGTGAATGGAAGCCAGCAGTAAACAGAGCAAGCACCATTGCTCCCTCCCACGTCCCGCCCTCAGAGGAAGAGTCAGGAAGGTTGCCCCTGCACTGGCGAACACCTAAGGCTCCGCCCCTTAAAGTAAAAGGCCCAAATGAAAAAACAGAACAGAGCTCCAGAAAAATTACAACTAAGGGACGAGGAGATAGCCAACCTATCAGATGATCAGTTCAAAACACTGGTAATCAGGATGCTCACAAAATTGGAAGAAAGTTGGATGTAAATAAATGAACAAATAAAGGATATGCTAAATAAAATGAGGGGAAATGTGCAGGGAACCAATAGGGATGAGAAGGAAACTGGGACTCAAATCAACAGTATGGACCAGAAGGAAGAAATAAGAATTCAAAAAAATGAGGAGAGGCTTAGGAACCTCCAAGACATCTGTAAATGGCTCAACATCTGGATCATAGGGATGCCCAGAGGAGAAGAGGAACACCAAGAAATTGAACATTTATTTGAACAAATAATGAAGGAGAACTTCCCCAAGCTGGTGAAGGAAATAGACTTCCAGGAAGTCCAGGAAGCTCAGAGAGTCCCAAAGAAGTTGGACCCAAAGAGGAACACACCAAGACACATCATAATTACATTACCCAAGATTAAAAATAAGGAGAGAATCTTAGAAGCATCAAGAGAAAAGGAGACAGTTACCTACAAAGGAATTCCCATAAGACTGTCAGCTGATTTCTCAAAAGAGACCTTGCAGGCAAGAAGGGGTTGGAGAGAAGTATACCAAGTCATGAAAGGCAAGGACCTACATCCAAGAATACTCTATCCAGCAAAATTTTCATTTAGAATGGAAGGGCAGATAAAGTGCTTCTCAAATAAAGTCAAGTTCAAAGAGTTCATCATCACCCAGCCTTTATTATATGAAATGTTAAAGGTATTTATATAAGGTATGGAAGGATATCAACAGGGGAGTGGGAGGGGAGAGAGGAGGAAAAAAGTACAGAGAATAAGTAGCATAAGCGGTAGGCAGAAAACAGACAGGGGGAGTTTAAGAATAGTATAGGAAATATAGAAGCCAAAGAACTTATGTGCATGACCCATGGACAAAAACTAAAGGGCGGGGAATGGGGATTGGGGGTGGAGGGGAATAAAGGGGGGGAAATGGGACAACTGTAATAGCATAATCAATAAAATATATTAAAAAAGAGATTCCATAAAATTCTATGAAGACAGTTATGTCGTCTGCTAATAGCAATAGTTTTGCTTGTTCTTTTCTAATTTTATTCCTTTTATTTTTTTTTCTTGACTTTTGCACTGGAAGTAATGAACAAAGTTGTCTGGAAGTTTCCAAATTTAAGTTACAGTTCAGCATGAAATTTAACCCATAGCTTCCTGGAAACCGAAATAACAGGGAAAATACGTAGTGATATGTTACACTTTTCCCACTGTCTTTAAGCAATAACATACCAATTCCTCAAGGAAGGAAAGCTTTCCCCCTGCATATAACCAGCAGTTGGACTTAATGTTTATAAATATCTTTGATAAACAAATATGTTATGTAAATTTGATCTTTTGTATTGTTCTATAGGTTCCTGAGGCTCTGTTCATTTTCTTTTCAATCTTTTTTTTCCTGTTGTTCAGATTGGATCACTTCTATTGCTATATCATCAAGTTCACTGGCTTTTTTCTCTGTCATATCTATTCTACTATTGAGCCCTTCTAGTAAATTATTTTAAATTTTTCTTAAAGTTCTTGTTTAAATTTATTTTTAAGTTCTTGTGCTCACTTCGGCAGCATATACACTAAGTTCTTAAGTTTTCTTTAATTCTCCTTTATACCTTTTATTTCTTTGCTGAGATGGTCTATTAAATTTCAAAAATGTTCATCCTTATTTCTTAAAGTGTGATTATACTGTTTTAGTTACTGACCGATAATTCCAACATCTGTGCCTCCTTAGGGTTAAAGTCTTTACTCTTGATGTTGAATTTTCCTGGTTTTTTGAATGCTGAGTAAGTCTGGATTGTAACCTGACATTTTGAATATTATGTTATGAGACTCCAGGTCTTGTATAAATCCTAAGAAGAACATTGATTGGTGTTTGTTTCCATAGGCAACGATCACCTAGGTTAGATTCAGGCTGCAAGTTCTAATCTGCCTTCTCTGGACTATGGTATAATTGGTGCAGGTGTCAAAGTGTCTGTTGTTCTCCTTAGATGTGTCTTGCATACCTGCTAGAGCAACCAGTCTGGGAACTCAGGCAGGATCTATCCTGCAGCTCTGTCCTCAAGCCTGCAGTGTGCTGTTCAGGGTCAGAATCAAGCATGTGTATTTCCAAAGTGAAACCCAAAACTCAGATTAAATTTTATAGGATTATTCTGTTGATCTTCTTTCTCTCCATGATCTCCCCAACACTTTCGGGCTCTCTGGGGCTTCTCTTCCTAGTCTTTTAGCCAGACAGCTGGGACTTCAGTTTTCCCCGTGTCATGAACTTCCCACAATGATATCTGCATGTGGGGACAAGCAGTGAGAGCTCAGAGAGAGAGAGAAAAGGAAAATCAATGGAGATTCCCTCCACAATGTTAAGACCACAGGTATTCTGGTCAGGAAGCAAGATTCCCCCCCTTAGAATTTTAGTCACCTCTCTGGTCTCCACTGTTTTCACCGTGTTGCCTAGGCACAGGACATGGAAGAAGAGGAGAAAGCCCAAAGATTTCTCCTACTTTCTCTGACCCGAAGGAGCCCTTTTCCTGCTCCTCAGACCAGAAAAAGAGGAGCTCTCTTCAGTTTTTGTTTCCATGCCCAGTGTGTACTCCTGGGCTTGGGCGCTGCATTTGAGTCCAAACCGAGTGGTAACGAAGGAAAAGAAAAAGAGAAGCCCCTCGTCGCCGGTGTTGCAGGACTTCAAATCCTGGCCTCCTCTCCCAGTCTGCGCTACCATTTATTTCAGAGTCTTCAAATAGCTGCTGCCTGTGTTGTGTCCAGGATTTCTCTTCTCTGTTAGAGGCAGAGACAGGGTAGAATATGTTTACTCCATATGCCATAGTGCCAGAACTCACAAAGCTCATTTTTAAAAAATATTTTTATTTATCAAACTGCTATAAAGCATGTGGACATGCAAATGTGTTATATCCCAAATTTTAACACAAAGGAAAATACCAACATGTTCACTGGAGCTTCCAGGTAACTTCTTTTTTATTGAGGCCCGGAAGAAAGCTTCTCCAGCCTATTCTTTTCAGTGACGAGATTGTAAGGTAAACTGTTAGTAAACATGCAACTTGCCGTCACTGACCTATGTAAATCTGGCTTTTCTTGATACGGTATGACCTAAATATAAAAAAATAGAAATAAAGTGGATGCTGAAACTGATAAAGGACAGCAAGTGCCATCAATCACCAGCAGTTTCAAGTTCCTGTGTTTCTCAACACTTCACTGCTTTCCTTAACTGTACCAAGATACCAAACTCGTAGTGTAGTCCGCTACTAAAATACCTACCAATTTATTTGTTAAATGTCTGGATTTTCTTATGAGGTTTAGATGATAGGCTTCTGTTATGTTTAAATTTTTTTTAAAGCGTGGCAAGCCCTGACAATGCCCATCTCCACCTCTCGCGAGTGCAGACAGACACACAGAGGATCAAGATTTCTGTAAGCAAAAGACACTTTTACTAATCACTAACTCTATCTCTAAAAATTGCCCCCTCTGAACTGAAATCAAATAGCTCAAGTGTTTTCTCAAGCTGAACTGAACCCATCGTTCCTTTAAGCCGGGACCTTGGCTCAGCAAACCTCCTCCCTTGGGGATCCAGGGTTCATGGGAATGACCGTGTTGTAAACAAACTACCTTCAAACCTAGGTGAATAGGTCTATAAAAGATTAATCGTGTGCTTCCTGCAGGAATTCCTAAGGTAGGAACTTGATAGAAACTACCAGGTAGTATGGTGGGGAAAAAAAATTAAAAGAAAAACAACAGTCAAGTTGCATTTCCAGAGAATGACATGCCATGGGGTGCTGTACTTGACACAGATGAAGGTCATGGATATGGATTTCCTTAATGCATCTAGGTTCGGGTTGTTTCCTCATCTCTGTCTAAATGCCGGGCTGTGTGCTCTGGAAATGCTCTCCTGTGGATTTAGACTTGAAATATGCCCGGTAGCTCTCCGAAGGACAGGGTCAAATATCTGGGAGGTAAATGCAAGCTCTTTCTTCACGTGTCACATGGCCACGTCCCCTTTGCTGGAAAATAAACAGGTTGACTATCACTCTATTCATCGGTGTGAAGTATGGACACAGAGGGAGCATTTATCTTCCCAATCGACCTTTATCCAGGACGAAGCCCTGTTCTTGCCTTGTATCAAAGTCACCTACTTACACGCGCATTTCCTCAGGAGCCAGAGCCTTTGCCTAATAGCGGTGAAGTGAGTTGACTCTGGAAGAGAAAGCTGCAAAGTTAACTTGCAGGCTGCTCAGTTAGCATTTCCTGGAGACACATGCACACATTCTTTGCTTCACTTCTCTCCTGCATGAGGGCACACTATCCCTAATAGCATTAATGGCAGCTGCTCCGGGGCAGTAAGTATTGAAAATAGACCTGTTTATATGCTAATCCTTCAAGCTAACATTTGGTGTTGGTCAGGATGGCAGATGACGAAAACTACTCTGTATTTGGAATAGAAACAAATTGTCCGTCACCTTTCTGTCCTTCCCTACTAAAATGTCCTGTTTATTAGGTTATTTCTCTTATAATCCTCTTCAAGAAACTGCAAAAATGCAAGAGTTGTACCCCATAATTTATGGACCATCAGCCATGAAATAACTTGGGTCAGAGAAAAATTTTTGTGGGTCTGGATATAGGGTAAGGCTTGGGAGTTGCTTAGGAGAACAGTACTGCTGGATGGCAGAGGCAGGGAGTGAAATCCCAGGAGCCGAGGAACAGAGGTGGGGTGGGGTGGGGGAATACAGACATCAGAGAATCTATAACTTCAAGTAAGACCCACTCCATCATCCTAACAACCCCATTTCAAGGGGGCTCCTTCATGCTGCCCCCAGGCTGATCCATCTGAATCTCAACAACAAGGCTGCCATGCTCTCTGGCTTTGGGTGGGTATGGTTAATGGGGAGCTCCCGCAGGAAATCTGGAGGAGGGAAGAAAGGGCATCTAGAGTTGTATGTTTTGTTTTGTTTTTTTAATCAGCTAGGCCTGATTTCTCTCAAAATGGCCTTGTATGTAGAACTGTCCTTCTGAGTTTGGATTCTGGTAATAACTCCTTTTTCTTGTCCCTTGGGTTCTAGGGGTGCTGACAGGGCTACACCCTACCTATTCTTTGGCGAATAGTACCTCTTTTGCTTTATTGGTAACTCTATTAAATTCTTCCTGGAAATACCCTCATGTAAATGCGTCCTCTATGTCCTTTGGGAGTCTTGTCTGATACAGAGATACCCCAAGGGATATGAATATCAAGTAGGACTTTGCAGAGTGCATGGAAAATCACCAAGGCAAAGTGCACATCACAGAGAAAAGCACCTCAGTGTCTGGCTCAGAAACAATTCTCATTCTGGCAGATGCCAACACAGTACAGGACATGACTTCAGCCTGTTCCATTCTGCACCAAAAGAACAATTTCTGCTCTTTCATTTTCCCTTCTCCATTGAGCAACCGTGCAGGCCCCTGAGAGAATCCTGACTCTCTTGACTTGGCAGGGCCTGTGGACATGTGTAGAATAGCATTTTTGCTTTCTTTGGAAACATCTGTGGGAAATCAGGGGCATCAAGATGGCATATATGGCAAGAGCTGCAGCTCCTGATACAAAGTCTCCTCTTTGAGCGGAGTGGCAGCCCCATAGTCCTCAGGATCCCTCTGGTAGTTCTTTGACTGTCTCCAAGACCAGCTTGCTTCAAAGCATCTAGCTGGCTTTTACAGAGTTCCTGGGCTGGCATGTCCCAAATTCCCACTGTTCTTTCCAAGCCAAGCATTTCTGGATTTTTTAATGTCACCACTATCCTTCAAAGTATGTGGATTGTTTAGGAGGCAAACTGTCTACCAAATTGTATTAACTGAATAATTCCCTCCGTTGGTAAAATAGACGAGATCGGGCATATTCACGGTGGTATGACCATAGACCCTTGGTAAAAATATTGTTTGTGTTTCCAAATAAATAAATGACCATCTGCATTCATTCCATTACCTTGGGCAAATCTGCAGAATCAGGGCCCTTGATATCACTCATGTTACTAATTAGTACATTTTTTCTCCTTGAGATGCTGGACCACAGGATCGGCGTGACTTCTACAGATGGTGGAAGCCAAAACTCTAATCTCTAATGTGTCTTTGGCCACCTCTGCTGCAGAGTGGCCTTCAGCACATTAATGGCCTGTTTCTCAGCTGTCCAAGGACTTGATTTAGTTATGCTGTAAGTCTCTGTCTTCTTTGGAAGTCTCCACACATGCTGTTTGCTCCATTATTATGGATTGCATTTCCTCTCTGCTGCAATGTCTCACTCTCGTCCTTCCTCGGGTTTTAGTGGCTAATAGACATTTGCATTAATTTTCATTTCTCTTGGTGCTTGATAAACATCCTCTTAGGTACACATCCTGGAAGTAGAAAATCATTTCACTCAACCAAAAAGCTAAACTCCAGACCCTTCCTAGCACCAAAACTTGTCTTCCTATTGGTATGGTCCCCCTACTTCTCGCAGCCTCCAAGGGACAACATCAGGGATCCAGCAGAGACTCTGCCCTGGCCTAAGTTGCTTACACTTATCCGAGGTTTTCTGGCCACTGTTTCTTAGTGCATCTCCAAAAAGTCACTCATACGTACACACACATGCGTGTACATACATATACTCTATGAATAATGTTCTTTGCTGCATTTAGTTACCCACACATTGTTAATTAAACTATGATACTCATTCAACAGAAGCATATGCAGTCACTAATATGATGTATATAAAGACTACATAAAACACTGTAAGAAAATATTTATGTTATGCTGTCAGGAAACAAAATGGTACATGTAGCATTATCACCGTTGTGTTTTAAAGCATACATATTCACGTGCCCAGGCCTAAGAATAAGACAGGTAGAAGACGTACCAAAAGTTTTACAATAGTTAGGGTACGGCTTGAATGTCTTAGAAAGAATTCTTTCTCTTTCATTTCAAAGGGAAAATATTTATTTCTTAAGAGAGAAAACAATAACCTCAGAAAGAAAAGAGAAAAAGCAAATATATTTTCCCATCATTAGAGGTACCAAATAAAGAAGCTCTAGTTGAAGTAGAGGATAAAACACTGAAAAGATGTGCAGTGGGACCACTGGAGAGATAGCCAGAAAATTTAGGAGCAGAGTCTTTAAGTCAGCAGGTTTCCAAGAACGTCATTTAACCACGGGGTCTCATTTGCAGATGCACCTTGACTGTTAAAACTGCCAGTGAACGGAACCGGGATGTTGCTGATCTCACCATTGTGGAGAAGACAGTGGGGGCGAACCTACAGAGAAAGCAGTACCTTTCACAGCCACCCGGCAAGGAGAGATGAAAAGAATGAGCAGGAAAGCAACCTATATGACAGATGGCTGCTCTGTCTGGACTCTGATTCCAAGATAAAGAATGCAAATTTCATCACAAAAATGAATACTTATATAAAATAAGAGAAGTAACTATAAATTACAAATATAAAGAGTTGACAAATACAAAATGCAGTAAAATCCATAAAAATAACAATGTTTTTCTTATTTAACTGTTCTACCCACCTCTATAAATAAGTTTTTCCTAAATTTTTGACTATATGCTCTGTCACTACCACTACACGTGACAATTATTTTATAATATTTGCTACCTAAAAATTAGAAGGATAATTTTTTCCACTGGTGTGGTTAATTGAAAAAAATTTTGATTTTATTTTGAGATAATTTTAGACTTACAGAAGTTGCAAAAATAGTACAAAAAGTTTGCCCAGATGGTCCTAACATTGACATCTTATGTAAACTATAGTATAATCACCAAATGTAAGAAATTAACATTGGTACAATACTATAAACAAAACCATGCACTTTATGTGGATTTCACTCGTTCTCTGTTTCAAAGTTCAAACCACACTGTGTTTGGTTTTTGTGTTCCTTTGGTTTCCCCTGGTCTGTGATGGTTCCTCTGCCTTTTCTTGTCTTTTATGATCTTGATCTTTTTGAAGAGCACTGGTCAGACACATTGCAGGAGGCCCCTCAGTTTGAATGTTCTGGTGTTTTCTCATGATTGAATTGAACCTAGGCATCACTGGAAGAATTCCCAAGGTAAAGTGCCCCAGTGCATCATATCAGGGAGACAAGATGTTGCTACCTTATTACTGGTGGTGTTCACCTGGATCACTTGGTGAAGGTGGCATCTGCCAGGCTTCTCCCCTGGAAAGTTACTATTTCTTCATTGTATTTCATAAATATTTTGGAAGCATGATTCTGAGACTATGCAAAAAATTCCAGTTTTCCTTCAACTTTCATCCTCTAATTTTATTATTATCCATTAATGAAGCTTGCTTATAGTAATTGTTAATGTTGTGATACTGTGGTATTAATGGTGATTTTCTATTTCTCTCTTTTCTTCTACATTTATTAAGTAAATAGAATTCTTCCATATGGAAGAGTTGTCCCTTCCTCTACATTTATTTATCTATCAGTTACTTTTCATATATGTATGGACTACTGGCTTTCTATTTTATTCTTTCAATATTGTGCTATTTCCTTTCTCCCTCAAATTTGTCTACTTTTGACTATTAAGCATTCCTTAAGATTGGTTCCCATGTCCTCCAACATGTTCCCATATTTTTTTCTTTTTTTAAGCACTTCCTTACTTTATGGCAACACAAAATGCTCCAGGTTCATCTTGTATTTTCTTTTCCCTGGCCCTGAAATTAGCACTCCTGCAAGGAACTCTAGTTCCTTATAATGGAGAGTGGTATTTAGACACCAAGATGTGGGTGTTGGGTGTGTTTGTTGTGATGAGGGTATAATTTCTTCTAGGTCTCAGTGGACAGAGGTATAAATATTCATGTACATTAACCCATGGCATGCACATCTACATTTATTTCTGCATCTACCTGTGTATGTGTATATATGTGTGTATTTAAAAAAAAAAAAAGAGTTCCTCCTGAATCTCTGAATGCAGTCCAGCACCACAAGATTCATTCCACACATTCCTCTTTTCTTATTTGTAACTTCTTTCTCTCATAGGAAGAAGCCCATCTCTCATTATCTACAATATATTTACCTATTTGCTCCACCTTAGTATATTTACCTATTTGCTCCTCTTAGCAGTTTCAGAATTGCTGACCCATATCCCCATAGGAAAAGTGTGTGCATGCAGTTTTTTGTCTTCAGCTTTACAGTATACAGTCAAAACACAGATTTTGACTATACAGATTATACAGATTTTCGAAAGTACTTCAGTAAGCTCCTTTCTTCTCCATCTTTTTCATTGTAGCTATGTCAGTGGGTCACAAAGCAGGCTATTTTGCCCTGGGGCACATGTGACAATGTCTGGAGACATTTTAAGTTGTCACAACTGGGGGAATAGTACTGATAACTAGTGAATAGAGGCCAAGGATGCTGCTAAACATCCTACAATGCCCAGGATACTACAGATAAGAATTATCTGGATATTAGCAGGGACTTCTGCCAAGATGGAGGCATAGGTGGACGCACTGCACCGCCACGCACAACCAGAGAGTTTAAACAACGAGTTCAATAGCAAAAAATAAACAACCAGATTGGACAGAATCGAACTGAGGGGAAGTCCGACACCCAGGAAGCTGGAGAGGACGTACATCCAGGCTGGTAAGTGGGGAAAAACCAGGCAAAGAAGCAGAGCGAGAGGCAGTTCGCCCAGAGGGACTCATGCCGCAAGTGCCTAGCCAAAGCACGGCCCCAAGAAACAAGTGAAACCTGCAGCCGGTGGCATAACTGGAGAGGCCAGTGGGAACCAGCAGGGCCAAGACGTGCGGAAAAGGCAATAAGGAACTAGGGAGCGGAGGGTGATAGGGAGCAGTGGTGAATGGAGCAGGCACCATTGCTCCCTCTCAGGCCCCACCCCCAGAGGAAACATCACAACAAAGTGACCTAGGTTGCCGGCACCAGCTAATGCCTAAGATGCTGACCCATTAAAGTAACAGGTGAGCCAAGATAAAAAAAAATGAAAATGGCCAAAATGAAAGATCAGAACAAATTACAACTAAGGGACGAGGACATAGCCAACCTATCAGATGCTCAGTTTAAAACACTGGTAATCAAGATGCTCACAAAATTGGAAGTAAGGTGGACACAAATAAATGAACAAATGAAGAATACGCTGAAGATAATGAGGGAAGATATACAGGGAACCAATAGGGAAATGGAGGAAGCTGGGACTCAAACCAATAGGGTGGAACAGAAGGAAGAAACAAGAATTCAAAAAATGAGGAGGGACTCAGGAACCTCCGAGACATTTGTAAACGACCCAACATCCGGATCATAGGGCTGCCAGAAGGACAAGAGGAACACCAAGAAATTGAACGTATATTTAAACAGATAATGAATGAGAATTTCCCAAATCTGGCAAAGGAAATAGACTTCCAGGAAGTCCAAGAAGCTCAGAGAACCCCAAAGAAGTGGGACCCAAAGAGGAACACACCAAGGCACATCCTAATAACATTACCCAAGATTAAGAATAAGGAGAGAATCCTACAAGCAGCAAGAGAAAAGGAGACAGTTACCTACAAAGGAATTCCCATAAGACTGTCAGCTGATTTCTCAAAAGAGACCTTCCAAGCAAGAAGGGGCTGGAGAGAAGTATTTCAAATCATGAAAAGCAAGGACCTACAACCAAGAATACTCTATCCAGCAAAACTGTCATTTAGAATGGAAGGGCAGATAAAGTGCTTCTCAGATAAGGTCAAGTTCAAGGAGTACAGCATCATGCAGCCTTTACTATATGAAATGTTAAAGGGATTTAATAAGGACTCATGAAAGAAGCACCAAGGCCAGATCAGCTACCGGGGAACATGGATCTCACTGGGATAAGAAAGGCAAAACCAGCCAACATAAGGAATAGTGTTCTTCAGGTCAGTCACAGCCAAGACGCTTGTGAGGCAAGCAAGCAAAATATAACCAGAGAAACAAAATATAACCAGAGACATTGAAATTTAGAACAATCTGACAGTAACCAGAGGGGAGGGGGAAAGGGATAATGGGGACAAGGGTATTCAGGAACTACTATAAAGGACACATGGACAAAACCAAGGGGGAGGGTGGAAGCAAGGGAGGGAGATGGGTTTGCCTGGGGTCAGGGGTGGGAGGCATGGGGGGTAAATGCAGACAACTGTAATTGAACAGCAATAAAATAATTTAAAAAAAAGAATTATCTGGCTCTAAATGTCAGTAAATTATAAAATTTATAGATTTTTCTCCTTTTAAAATATTCTGAATTTTTGCTACAGTTTTTGTTACAATCAAAAAGTGTCTTATTTTTATTGATTTTATCATGTATTGCATTGCTTTTATTTCACAGCTTATTAATCTTCATCTGAATTTTCCCATAGTTTAATAATAAAGATGAAAGAAAAGAAGTGGATACTCTCCATATAAGTTCAAATCAGGAATCTGTAAATTCTTACTTACTTCTTTATTGATATGTTCCAAATGATCTTTGCAAATTGCAATCAAATTGGCATATTCCAAATCAACTTTACAGAATCCCAAAATTGTTCATGGCCACTCCATGGTACCTGGACACAAAGGGAGGAGAAGCTAGACTGGAAAGAAACTGTGGTGTTATGTGATATTAAAATGTCTTAATTTGTTGAATTAAAAAAAAAAAAACATGTGAATGCATTCCTAGGACTCTTCTGGGGCTTTGGAAAGCATCTTAGCTAAAAGACCCTAAAAGCTTAACCTCTGCTAGCTTTAAAGAATTCTTTTCCTTCCAGACAACAGAGACAGTTGCACAAAATTCAGGCTTTCAAGAAGTTGGTGGCTTAGGAAGGAAGGCAAATCTGTGTTCAGAGCTATCTCAGGAGACGGTAACAGCCAGACGTTTCGACTAGAGCCTAGAGACGAACACCCAGGAAGTCTGTGTCTGAGTGACCGGCCCCCTCATCGGCAGACAGATGACAGCCTCCTACACTGGCCCCAGGGGGGCTCCGGAGGCCAAGGTAAGGCTGACATCTGAGTTTTCCTCTGCCCTTTCATATTTGCACAGGAGTGGGGAGTAAAGTAAGAGCTTGAAAGAGGATAGAGTATGTCAAAAATATCATCATCCTAAATACTGTGATTTGAAGTCATTTTTCACTGCCAAGAAAGAAAAAAAATAGTAGTCGAGCCTCTGATGGCAATGTTTACTCTTCCAGGGAGAGGACATATGGGAGAGCTTCTGACAAGACTGTCAAAAGTGTGCTTGGCAATTTAACTAGTAATAATAGTGGAAAACAACAAATAAAGCTTTGAATTAATCCAGCATCTTTCATCTCCATATATCAAAGAGTGTTGCCAATGTTCTGATAACAACACGTCTGTGAAACACAGAAATGGAAGGCATTGTCATTCCTCACTGACAGATGAAAGAACAGAGACGTTAATAAACTACCCTCCAAGTGAATCAGCTGAGGACACGCAAGAGCAGATCAGCATTTCTCCAAGGCACTGTCACCTCCCTGGGGCTGTCAGAGCACTCATCTAAGGGATTTGGGTTTAAGGAGTACCTGAACATGAGCATCACAGGATATCTGGAAGGCATCAAGCCCCAAAATTTGGCAACAACTCACAAGTCCAAGATAGCTCTGCATGTGTGCAAGTGAATCAGCAAGACCTTTTTTAAAATCAGTCGTTCACAAACCTTGCTGGATAGGCTCTGGGAAAGTTTTGGCCTCACAGAGCCTACCTTTGGGGAGTTCATAATACATGGGGTAAAGAAAGGAAAGACACACATGTCCCTCATATCCTGAATTTTCCCCAAGGGTGAAGGCATTGTCTTCTGCAGCTTAGTCCGTGGTGTTCCTTCTCTTCTGCTTGTTCCCCTTCATGACACTATTGAAGCATTACCTAATCTATCAAGACTACCATGCACACACATGCCTTTCCTTCCTCTTTGTATCTAACAGATTCTATACAAATTTCTGTCACACACCCTGTAACTTTGCTTGCATACACTGGTTTACATTTCTGTTTTCCCTACCAAACTTGCTCATCTTTGTCAAGGGGGGATGTGTTATAGTCATCTTCATATGCCCAAAGCCCAGTACAGTGTCAGGCTTATACTAGATGTTCAGTAATTGTTTCTAGAAAAAAGGAAGAAGAGAGGGAGGAAGAAAGGAAGGAAAGAAGGAAGGAAGGACAGAAGGACGGAAGGAATGAAGGAACTGTGCTAGGCATATTCATGTTCAGCACTTAGTATGTGCTTCTCATCTGAGGGCTCAGATCTTTTTCAATTTCAGAATTAAAATTTTGTAACAGAATTTTCCATTTCATTTTCTTCTTTGCCAACTGATTCTGCAAAAACCTCAACAAATTAATACCTTACTCACAGTACAAATTTGCCCATTTTTGCAGAATCCTGACCAAGGGGAGCATATTTAAAATGTTTGCACATTTGTTGTAAAGCATATTATTTTCTTGAGCATTTTTGCTTTTTAAATTACTGGTAACATTCTTGCATCTTTAGTAGTCTTTCATTTTTAAGAAGTAAAGATTCAAGTGTAAAAACAAAAAGCTAAATGGCATATTTTAAAGAGCTAGTTAGATAAATATAGCCCATTCTAAGTGTCACTGAGTACACTTTAATTCTATTTCTAATTCAATTACAAATATTTCTAATCAAAAATTTTTTTTCAATATCAGAATTGAATTTTTTCTTTTCAGCTTTTATCGTTTCGAAAACTGCGTTTCTCCCACTCCTTCAATTCTCTACTTCTTTTGAAAGCACATATGTTGGACATTATCAGTATGTCCTCCATGTCTCTTAACTCTTCTTCCATGTTTTTCATCTCTTTATCTCTGTGCAACATTTGGGGCAAACTCTGCAGGATTATCTCCTAAGCACATCCAGTCCACAGTTGATCTTGTCTCCTAAACATATTTTTATTCCCATTACTTGATTCTTCATTTCCAGTGCCTAATTAGTTCATTTTCATATACACCTGTTCTTGATTTCTACCTGTCTGGTTTTGTTTCAAAAAGTCTTGCTCTTTTTAGGTGTTATTCCTTCCTTTATATCTTTGAGAATCTTAAATATGCTTATTTTAAAGTCATTTTCAGATTGCTCTATTATTGACTTTCAATGGGAGTGAATTCTACTGATTTTGAGCTTGTCGAATGCCTTGCTTGGGATTAGTTCTCTTCATGTGCTTTGGAACTTTAGATAACAAATTCTTCTGGTGAGGGTATTTTCAAATTCCCTCTCACCCCTCTTTCTCTCCTCTTACCCGTCCCTGCCTAGGAGTTACTCAGTTTCCTCCCTTAGAACTCCTAATGCCAGAGTCAGGTCTGGTAACGGTGACTCTGGTTTCCTGTCCTAAGATGATCTTGGAGATATCACAGACCTAGTCACTGAGCCAGAAGCTCCTGGTGGTGGGCTTCCTTCGCCTGGACATTTAACTCTACAATGTGCTGCATCTCCAAGCAGTGATTGAGGTTTCCTCAGAAGAGCTGGCTGTGGGCCCTTTAGTCTCACCCAGTGAGTGTGGGTCCAGTTCGTAATCATGAGCCCAGAGCTTCCGCTCCCTGCCATCTCAGCATCTGTATGTCAAGCATCCTCTACTTGTTCCCAAGTCCAAGAGCCCAGCAAGTCTATGGCCTCAATCTCTATGTTCTACTTAGTTGTTTCGGCCCACAAAGGTGTCTATCTTGTTGAATGTGGCTACGTTTAAGTTGTCTTTGAAATACTTATTGTACTATTGCAATGTTTTTGGAATTGAGGGATCTTCAGAGTGTGAACTCCCAACACTGCCTTGACCTCAAGTCCCAGTTTAGGCACCTCCACAGCATCAGTCAGCTGTGAACAACTGCAAGCTGTCTAGAATGTGCCCTGTAACCCTCAGGCTCAGTTCTCCAGGCTCAGGTCCCGGGCCAATGAGAACCAGACTTGGGAACGTGGCCTAGGAGCTAGCAAGTTCTGCAAACAGTCTCTAGCTGCCATGCCTGTGCACCTCAGGATGGAGTCAGTGCCTGAGCCCCCACAAGGGAACTAGCCTGCAATTCCATGTAAAATAAACACCCACCAACTGAGTCCACACTGCCCAAGTCTACCTAGGAGACTCACTCTTTGACCCTCTTAGCCTGGTCTGGATATTTTAGACCCTCACTGTAAAAAGAAAAAGAAAAAGCCTCTTACCTAATACCATCACTGGAACTGGGACTTGAACCCAGATTCATCTCAACCCCAAGCCCATGCCCTTAGCCAAATCCATGTTAGCCCTGATCTTCCCGATCTCTTTGTGGCATTTGACACTCTCACCAGTACCGTCCTCCCAGGAAGTGCCTCCTCTTCGGGCTTCCAGGAACCTGAACTGGAGTGAATCCCATCTCATCTCAATCTCGAAGTATTCAGATCAGACCCACCTGGCACTAAACTTAATCTAATACTCTCAGACTTGGTCCACACTCCAGGCTTCTCCCAAGCACACAGCACACTCCTCCTGGCCTAATCCTAGTCCATGCCTTCTTCCTGAAAGGAGCTCTCACCCCACTAAGGGTTCTGCTCCTAATTACAATGTGTGTGCGTTTGTGTGGAGAAGGTTTCCACATATCCAGGCAGTGCTCTGACACCAGCTGGGTGTCCTACAATTCAACAAAATTCTGACATTACCAGGAAATAGCATCAGATCTCCCAGGTTAAAGGCTTAGTCAGTCCCACAAGATTGCCCTCCACTTCAGGTGCCAGTCACAAGTCCAGGTTGTCACCTGTGCTTCTGACTTGTCACCTGTGCTTGCTGTAAATCATAGGTTCCCATGACCACACTTGCCCCCACCTTGGGTTTGATTAACTTGCTTGAGTTGCTCTCAGAATTGAGAGATACATTTCACTTACTAGATTGTGGGTTTATTATAAAAGGATATAATTCAGGAACAGCCAAATGGAAGAGATGCATAGATCAGGGTATGGGGAAGGGGCAAGGAGCTTTCATGCCCAATCCAGGTATGCCACTCTCCCCAAATCTCTTTTTTTAAGATTTTATTTATTTATTTTTAGAGAAGGGAAGGGAGGGAGAAAGAGAAGGAAAGAAACATTAATGTGTGGTTGCCTCTTCATCGCCTCCTACTGGGGACCTGGCCCACAACCCAGGCATGTGCCCTGACTGGGAATCCAACCTGCGACCCTTTCGTTCACAGTCTGGCACTCAATCCACTGAGCCAGACTAGCCAGGGCCCCCAAATCTTCATATGCCCATCAGCCTGGAAGCTCCTTAAACACCATCTTTTTGAGTTTTTATGGAAGCCTCATTAGGTAGTCACGAATGATTAAATCATTGGCCTTTGGTGATTGAACTCAATCTCCAGTCCCTCTCCCTACCCAGAGCACAAAGGTTGGGGGATGGGACTAAATGTTCCACCCTCTAATCATTTGGTTGGTTTTCCTGGCAATCAGCCCCCATTCTTAGGTGCTTTCTAAAGTCACCTCATTCACATAAAAAAGACATGCCTATAGCTCTCATCGCTTAGGAAATTCCAAACACTTTAGGAGATCTGTGCCAGAAAGGGGGCAGAAACCAAATATATATTTCTTACTATAAATCACAGTATCACACCTACCCATCTGGGACTGGACAAGAGACACAGTATTCATGCATGTTCTCATGTATTTCTCACCACAGTTCTGTAAGTAGATGTTGTTGCCATTTTTATCTATCATAGTATAATAGTAACACTAATTGCCTTTTCACAATGTGCCGGGATCAGTGCTGAGCACCTCATCTGCAATAACTCACCTAATCCTCACAACAACCCTAGGAAGTGTCTACTATCATCATCTCTTCATTTTATAGATGCGGAAGTTGAGGCTCAGGTTCAGTGACATTTCTAGGATTCTAGAAATACTAAATACTGGAACTGGGACTTGAACTCAGATTCATCTCAACCCCAAGTCCATGCCCTTAGCCAAATCCATGTTAGCCCTGATCTTCCCGATCTCTTTGTGGCATTTGACACTCTCACCAGTACCGTCCTCCCAGGAAGTGCCTCCTCTTTGGGCTTCCAGGAGCCTGAACTGGAGTGAATCCCCTCTCACCTCTGTCTCTCTCTCTCAGGTTCGCCATGTTCTGCCCATGAATCCTGGTGTTACCCAAACTCCTGCCTTCTTAGATGTACCACAGACTGCTCAGTTTCAACATAATCAACCCGAACTTGTTACTTACATCCCCTGTCTCAGTTCCTGGCAACATCATCCACCCAGGCTCCCAAACCAGAAGCCAGAATAGGCCCTGTACCGCCCTATACTGTCACTTAACCCCATAGCCCCACAGAGGCAGCAGAGTTACTCTCCTGAGCACTCTCACTAAAGCTGTCTCGTCTTTATGTTTCGATCACCTGCAGCTCGTAAGCCTCTTCCAGATGCCCACAGGCCACTGTTCCATTCTCACTATTCACTGGCACCATCCACTGGTGCCCGGAGTGCTAGAGCTATTCCCGTCATCTGCCCCCGTCCATGTGTCAGGCCCTCTGTGGCACCAGGCCTTTGCCCCAGATATCCCCTCCATTTCAAACACTGGCATCCCTTGTCCACCCACTTTTAGTCCTAACATCTGCTTTGTGAAGCCGTCTACTAAGCCTTTCTCGTGAGTTCTGAGCAAGGATAAGGTGCTGGCATCTTTACCCTCAGTGGACCCTGGGACCCATCACCATGGCCTAGTTTGCCTTTTTCCTGACCACCCTGCCCCATCGGCACACTCCAGGCATCTGGAACTCTCCACGTGGCAACCAAGCACATGGGTTCCCCTCGCCCTCTCTGCCTCCAGCCCCAGCCCCACTTCTACTTTCATCAAACATTTAGGTAATTAGCTGGCAACTGGCAACAGATACTAAAAAGCAATTTCTCACCCCAACAGGGGAGTGTAATGCTCGATTCTATTTTCCCAAGGAAAGTGATCAGAAGCCTGTGCACTCATAAGAGAGACATTTTGACAGAGTCACCAACATCTGAAGCCAGCAAGGAGGCTTAAATAAAAGAATTAAGAGAAACAGATCTCAGCTATAGCTCTACGTGGAAGTCTACAAAGCTAAAATTTGCATTATTAGGGACCACACAGCACATACATTCTATTCTGACTTACAGTGTCATAGAATGAAGTCAGCGGTGCGTCTCCAGGTCTCTCAGGCTGCCTCTCCACCTACACGACACACCCCCCCTGCCCATTGGACCAGTGCAAAACTTTTGACTGATCAGCCCCTAACAAGTTGTTGAACGGCACCTCCTGCTAATCA
>PVJI01025939.1:0-19698 GCA_004026765.1 Micronycteris hirsuta
TTCCTTCTTTCCTTTCATTTGGGGATTGTTTCTTTGTCTTCCCATTGTTTGTGGGATTCTTCTTGCTAGCCTCTGAATCTTAAATTGATCTGTCAAGTTCTCTGGAGCAGCAAAGTTAATTTTGTGTCACTGTCTCTGTTTTTTGGGCTGACTCTTGTCTGGGTCCCACTCTATTCTCTTCTCCATTCCAGGTTTTAATGTCTCACTTGTGGATGAAGAAGAGAGGGGAAGGGAGAAAAAGAAGGAAAAGAAAGCAAATGAAAAGAAAAAAGAAAGATTAAGAAAAATAATATTCAAATAACGTAAATTAAAATATAATAAAAATATGAGATAAAAAGAAGAGAAAACTAGGAATACCATATGAAGGGAATGTAGAAGGAGTTAAAAAATATATAAGGACAGGTAGGAAGAATGGTGGGGAAAAACAAAGAAAGAAACAAAGAGAAAACAAAAGAAAGAAGACAAAAAAAGAAAAAAAAAGACTTCTGTTGGCTGGCTTCAACAGCGTCTCCTCAGGGTTGCGACAGGCTGGGAAGATATCAGACTTCCCCTGCTTTTTTCCTGTGCTGCACTCTTAGCTGCCGTCCTGCCTCCAGCAGAGTTGCTAGGAGTTTGCAGCACCTCCTCTGGGCTGCCTGATCCCCACCCTAGGTCAGAGTTTGTGAGGTCTGTGTCTCGCTTCAGTGGGGTTCGATGTTTTTCTCCCATGGAGGGAGTCTGCACTGCAGGTCTCTGATCACAATGGCTGGGTTGTGTCTCAGGCCTTCCCAGAATGAGCTCCGCACCCCTGTATTTGTTGACCGCTTTTACCTCTGGATTCGGGGCTTGCAAGCCGAAGGCCTGGGTGCCTGGTCGGGCACCACCCCCAGCCGCCCCTGACTGGCTTCGCTGGGTGCGTGCCTTGTCCCGTAGTTCCAGTCCTGGGTCTCCCGTTCGTTCAATCTCTAATTCCTCCCGCTGGGATCATGGCCTCTGCAGACCAGTCCGCAGGTACACACCGACCTCGAGACTGCTGGGGACCAAGCCTCTTCCAACAGACGTGCGCGCCTGCTTTGGCAACTCTCACACCCCAATCCAGCTCCCTCCCAGGGATCCTGGAACAAACTGGGAAGCTGCTGCTACTGAATCCACAGACCTCCTGGCTCCCCGTGAGTCCCTTCCCTCTGAAGCAGACTCCCTACCGGCTGATCTTTCAGTTTTATGTGTAATCCTGGTGGCCAATCTTCCTGGAATAAAGCTGGGCAATCGCTCCACTCCTCAGAAAATCAGCCAGATATCCCACCAGTGGGCTGGAGGAAGCCGATCCCGCTCCCTCCTACTTCGCAGCCATCTTTCCCCCTCCGTAATCTCTTGGATTTTTGATGACAGCCATTCTAACTGGTATGAACTGATACCTCATTGTGGTTTTGATTTTCATTTTCCTGATGATTAGTGTTGTTTAGCACTTTTTAATCAATCTGTCAGGCGTTTGTATGTAAATGTGTATTCAGTTCCTCTATCCATTTTTTAAATCATGTTGGCTTTTTGCTATTGAGTTCTATGAGTTTTATCTATGTTTTTGGCTATTAACACTTTATCAGATGTATGAATTGCATTTTTTTTCCATTTCCTGGGTTGCCCTTTCATTATTTACAGAGTTCCTTTGCTATGCAGGAGCTTTTCAGTTTGATGTAGTTCCACTATTTTATTTTTGTTTTTGTTTCATTTGCTTTGGTTTCAAATTTAAACAATAACTTCCAAGACTCATATCAAGGAGCTTACTCTTGATATTTTCCTCTAGAAATCATATGGTTCAAGTTTTACATTCAATTATATTGTCCATTTTGAGTTGACTTTTGTATATGGTGTAAGATAAGGGTTTAGTTTCATTTGTTTGCATGTGGCTGTTTAGCTTTCACAACACCATTTATTAAAGAGACTTACTGTTCCTGGAGGCAGATACTTTTCTGAGACATGCATCAATCAGTATTTGGATTTGAAAACAACACAAAATGGTCTTTCATAGTGATTAAGCTAAAATGCCTAAAGGTTTGTCATTAATGTGGACAAAATTAAACCTGTCTAGATTAAGCGTCCTTTAGGAAAATCTTTCTTCATCTTGGGCCTTGGAGAATTGAAAGGTTTGATTTTGTCTAAGGAAGGTATGTCCCTCAAGACATTTATTTTTGGGAGGCAGACATAACTATACTTGGATTTGCTCATTCTTGTGAGAGCTAATTGCTGTATTTTCAGGAATTTTGTGAGCTGTATAACATCATATTGATAATTTGAAAAGCATGATGGAAAGCAACAAATGCTACAAATCAGCCACACTGCTAACCTGCCCACAAAAGTCAGTTTTTAAACATTTACCAGCACATCATCAGAGGCAGCATATCATGTGTGATTAAGATTGTGAGCTTTGACACTTTCTTGTTGAGTGATCTTGTGCAGTTACTAAATGTGTCTATCCAGCTTCCTCATCTGAAGCTGGAAATAATAATTTTTTTACCTACCACATAAGATCACACTGGATATTGGATTAGTCTGTGGAAAGCACTTTGAACTATATGTATTTGAGCCACAGCTTATATTATGTAATGCTATTTTTATTTTTACTACCATTGAGAGGCAATAAAGATGTCTCTGCAACATTGTAGCAGATAAGAACTGAAGACCCCTCCAATGGCTGTATGGAGTTTTCAGGTAGCTATACAGGCAGAGAATATTGTGAACTATTTTTAGAGGTAAAACAAAATACAATGAGGTAACAAAAATAAATAGAATTTCCAGTATTAAGATGTCAGGATTCTTGTTTTTTTTAAGATTTTTTAAAATTTTTTATTTTTTTTTTAGAGAGAGGGGAAGGGAGGGAGCCAGAGAGGGACAGAAACAGCAATGTATGGTTGCCTCTCACATGGCCCTCACGGGGACCTGGCCCGCAACCCAGGCATGTGCCCTGACTGGAAATCGAACCGGGACCGCTTGGTTCCCAGCCCGTGCTCAATCCACTGAGCTACACCAGCCAGGGCAGGATTCTTGTTTTTATTGTTTCTCTCCCCAACTAGAATGAGTTGGATGAGGCTAACAATTTTTGTCTTTTCTTTATACTGTGTCCCAAACATATTAAAAAGTGCTTAGCACATAAATATTTAACTAAATATTTTTTGGATTGTTAAAGAATGAGGAGAAGGCAATCCTTGGTAGAGGAACATGGTAGATTTTGCAAGGGGGAATGAGTAAATCAATTTAGCTAGAATATTGAGTAGTGAAAAAGAATAGTGAAGGATTACATATGTTGAGATAGTTGCATTATTTCTGAGTGAAATAAATTAATGAATGCATACTTGTGTTTTTGCTGTGTACTTACAGAAACAAAAATGCCTTCAGATGAGTTCAATCTGTCCACATCATGCTTCAACTTTCTCAGACTGTGCAATGGCTTTTGCCAAATGGTATTTCCCTTGGATCTAACATTAATATTACGGTCCTGAATGTGTATTTGAAGCATCATCTACACTGATTCAGAAGTACATGTGCAATAGTTTAAGGTGTTTTATGTGATAGTTATTGCAATGTGATTCATCAACATGATTTATTTACAGATAAGTTATTTTTTAAAAAAAGCAGTAAGTATCCTCTTCTACATTTTATTGTTCAGAACTTACCAAGTGTGGAATGATTCTGGGTTTAAGTTCTCTATTATTTATATATTCAATGTGACAACAGAATTTTAGAATTTTCAGTTCTTAGGTAGTGCATTTTCTGATATAGCAAGCATTCCATCCTGGCCCTCTACCCCTCAAAAAGCAAACATAAGCATGTGCAATTGTTAATAGAATTTCTGTTTGTGATATTTTATACTTCTGTGAGTCAAAATAGCATCCCCATCTCCACCCCCAGCAGGTATTTAGGCTCTGAGACATCAAAATAGAAAAAAGGGAATTAAAAAAGTTTGTTTTAAAAAGAATGTTTTGATGTTTGTGGGAATTGGCTTATTTTCCTTGGGCACTGTTCATACTGAGTAATAACACCAAGAAAAAGATAAAAAATGTTCTTGCAACTGATCAACACTTTTTTTTTGTTTCTATAGTGCAGTTCTCTTTGATTAACTTCATTGGATGAGAAAGAACAGTAATGTGTAGGCTTTTCATAGTGGTAACTGCGCTGCCAATGCCCAGTGTAAGAGCCTTTCCATGAGATGTGATCTGTACAAGAGGTATCAGTTAGGCTTCAGGGCCTAAGCAAATGACTCCCACAAATTCCCAATGGCATGAGGGAGTAACCTCTGGTATGAATATTAAGTTTCTTCACACATTTAACAGTTACGGTATAGATGATCTACTGTATGAAGAATGCTACCAGATCATAAAAATTATTGTCTAGTCACATAGTAATGCATCTTTACAGTGAGGATCTAGAAAGTGTCAGACACTGCTTGCCTTTGAAATGGTCTTCATGGTCATTTCTTAGTGCATGAGCATCATTTAGCCTGTCTGAAATGCTTCTATAGTATGTAGCAGATGAAATTTTGATTGTTAAGTTATGGTTTTAAAATATTCTTGAAGGTTAAAATGGTGTGGGGGGAGTGGTGGGGAAGAAGTGGAGACAACTGTACTTGAATATCAGTAAAAAATGTTGCAAAGTGTAAAAAAAATGAAACAAATTCAAAAGGCATTTTAATTTATACCCATTCTCAAGTCTTAATCCTTAACTGTGAATCCCTTTCCTTTACCTAAGTATACAAGAATTAAGTAGCATTCTTTTAAAACCATTCCAAATGACTCTTATGCAGAGTTATAAAAGAGATACTCATTGGAAATCTTCAGAAAATTTCCAAGATATTTTGAAAGCTGATATCATGATCTGTTTTCCACATAGCAATTCTATTGGCAATCACTGCTTTTGTCACCTTTGTATACAGGAAATCATTTTTTACCTATTTAGACAGTATAATTAGTTTCTAATGGCTCGGCAAAGTGTCCAAATCTTGATTGTGTCTTTTTTCTTACACCAGGGCTAACTTTGATTAAACATTGCAGCTGGAGAATGCTAATCATCCTGGCTTCTAGAGTTGGTAGGCTGCTACTATTTAAAATCACTCAACTGTTTTTGCAAGTGTCAGCGGTGTTCATACACTTAGGGATAACTGACATAAAGTTCATTACCATTCTAATGTTTTACGGTTTTGTTTTTCCATGAAAATGGATATATTTTATCTGTTTCTGTACTATGCCAAGTATGTAGACATAGGATTTGTGGATAACCAGTATAACCAAATAGCTGGGTAGAAGTTTTGTCTGATGAAACCGAATAGCTGGGTATTTCCAGTTATGAAATGCTTCCTACCTTGTAGATGTGGGTCTCTTACATTTGGTTTTATTTCTTTCTCTTTTAAATTAGAGCAAATATTAACAGAAGCTATTTTTATTAGCTCATCTAAAATAATTAGGATTGCATGTGATTTGTTTATGAACTCTATTTTGATTTGATTCAAGCTGTTAATTATACTTTTGAAATCCAAGATCTCCTTTGTGTCACTTAACACAGTGGTCACTCACTGAAGAGTCAGGTTTTGCATATTTCAGTAGATTTTTTCCATAACCACATTAATGGCACTGGTTGTTTTAAAAAAAGGGAGAAATGATGTGTGTTGATTAAGCTTTGAAACTGGCAGTGGCAAGACATTAAAGCAAGTAGCGTTAACATCAATAAACTCATATTGAAGTTCTCTTTTACACATCAAGAAGCACATATTTGAGGAATTTGACCCAGGAGGGAGTCATATCCAACAATATGAGGAGTTTCAATGTATCTAAACAAGTTAATAGAAGTCCTGGGCCTTTCTAAAATGTCCCCTATTGTCTCGGTTGGGGCAGAATCAAAGATTTGCTGGTCTATGTGACTGACCCAAGAAGTAGTATTTATAGTAATAAGAGTGAAATTTTAGAGTATATGTGAATAATTCACTTAAAGAAATAGACATATACTATCTTCTCTTCAACATATTATTTATTGGATACCTAACACATATTGTGCTGAGCACTGTGAGTAAAGCATAGAGAATGAACCAGTGGCTAAGTGTGTAAAAAAGGTGTGAAAAGACATGGTGTGGGATTAGACTGAAAATAATAAAAAGTAAAGATGCTTCAGTGTTGACCATTGGCATAAAATTCTCTTTTCCTTACATTTTTCCATCTCTCCCTTATTTAGCTTGAGTGACTTCATTAACTTTCTGAGCCAATGTTTAGCCATTATACATTCATTGTAGTATTATAATCTCAGATAGCAGGCTCATGTGAATTCTCCCTTGTTAAATGTATTAGCATCCTCAAATCCATTTAGGGTAAAACATTGATGTTAGCATAAGTTTTCACGCATTGGTCATAAAGGATATAGGAGAAAAGCAACATATGCTCTGCTCGGAAGATTCAGATAAATGTCAAGTCAAGATAGTCTTTGTTTTACAGATGAAGAAGTGGTTTTGTAGTGGAGTAGAAAGAAGATAATTGATATAAAGTGGTATAGATACCTGACAATCTCTATAAAATATGTTTTGGACAAGAATAAAAATGCAAAAAATAAAAAAAAAGATATTTTGAATAATTTATCTTCACAACTTGTAGCCTGTCAACTGGGAGAGTAAGGAGACAAAACAAATAAAAATGTAGGGAATTAGGCAGCACAATATAAATAAATATATTATATTCTTTTCTATAGCATTATTTTCAATATATTGTATAAAGTATTCCATGATAACATTTTACCATGAAATATATATTCAGGTTTTGACCTTATAAGAAATATTCAGGTAACCATTGCATAAATTAATTATCTTTCACTTCTGCACTGCCCATGGACTTTCAAACTAATTTGAAGAAAGGTTATATCTTCAGTGAATAAAGTCAAAACTAACATTGTATTCTGTCAGATCAAAGTTTATCTCTGGGCTTGGTGATGAGGAACTTAGCTTTATAACTTTGGATCTTTATTTCCCCATGCTGGGGATGTGGCAAGTTAAAAATGAGGTCATCAATATGCATAACTAGGGGTATCTGCAGACTGCAAAGGATTGTTCCACACGTTCTCTCTGACAGATTCTCAAATGGCACAGGAGCTGCTTACTACTTCACTACATGCTTTGAAGATCATGAATTCCAGCATAGGACTGTAAAATTTCTTAAGCCTCACAGGTAAAATCCACAGAGCCTAATTTATCCCTAGGATAGTAATATTTTATGGACATCTACCTTAAACTCAGAACAATTGCTTACATATTAAATATAATACAAAATTAACATAAATTGACCAAAAGTTAATATAATTGTCAATTTCTACAATATTTTATAGTAATATCTATACTTACATTAACATATTTTTCCATACTGTTCTATGATTACCTCACATAGACATTGCTCAGTGATGTTATCAAACATTATTGAATTCATTATATATGTATATACATACATACACATATATATATATATATATATATATATATATATATATATATATATATATCCTTGATACCTACACATCCAATCCATCCATTTTCCTTCATTGCTGATGCTAATAAGTGTTATTTTGATTAATTATTACATTAGCCATGCAAGATAATTATTAATATATGTTATATTTTGTACATGAAACAGCTTCAGAATAAATTGTATGCATAAGGTCACACAGTGTGGAAAAGCTGAGATTTTGGTATAGGTTTATTTGAATATAATATTCATGTATACCCCTGTTCTCCACACAGTCCCACAGTCATTTTTCTTCTTTTTTCCACCTATTCATTCTCCACACAACCAATAGTGATTTAATACATAAAAGTGACCAAATAATTTTCCTTCCTAAAAATTCCTTGAGTGGTTCCTTTTTTGCCAACAAATATTTAAAAATGAAATTCTTACAATGACACACAAGACCCTTCTTACTCTCATTAAACCTTTGAAGATGAGAGACTGGTATATCAAATCTCACACTAATAACTTTAGAATCACACAAATATCTTACCAGTTTCTGGTGTGCCACATTCTTTCTCATCAGATTGCTTCTGTGCTATTTCTTCTTCCTGGAACATCATCATTCTCATCTCTGGAGACATCTCCAACATCTGAGTTTTAATTCATCAGATGTGCTATGTTCTTTCACTCATCCAAGTCTTTATACATATCATTTCCCTTGCCTAGAATGCCTTTTCTCTATTTCTATGGGTGACAAGTTTCTACTGTTCTTTCAAGGACCAACATATATGTCACTTCTTCATGAAGGACATTCTACGTATTTCCTTCAAATATTTTCACTTTGTATACTCTATAATACATAAAATACAATATGAATTGTGCTTCCAGGACATATATGGAGGTAAGATTTTGGTTACCTTCTCTACTGACACAAAAACACTCTATTCTTTGGGTTGTTATAGCAATTTGTACATAGTTTCTTATATTTTTTATCCTACTCTATGATTACATGTTTAAAAGACTGGCTTGCTTCCCATAGTCCACTGCACTTTCTGAGGAAGGCAGTATGATCTTACACCCTTTGTATTCTTCATACTGCCTAGCATAAGGCTTGATATGTTATTGTGACATGAATAAATGGATAGAATAAATCTTTAACTTCAAATTCAGACAGTGAAAAAAGGTAAATGTCTAAAGAGCCTAGATTCATTAAAAATATTTTTAAGAATGTAGACAACTGTGGTCTGGCTGGTGTAGCTCAGTGGATTGAGCACAGGCTGTGAACCAAAGGGTCGCCGGTTCGATTCCCAGTCAGGGCACATGCCTGGGTTGCAGGCCAGGTCCCCAGTGGGGGCTATGTGAGAGGCAATGTCTCTGTCCCTCTCTTTCTCCTTCCCTTCTCCCCTCATTGAAAATAAATAAATAAAATCTTTAAAAAAAAGAATGCAGACAACTGTAATTGAATAACAATAAAGTAACTTAAAAAATAACAAAAAATACTTTTAAAAAATAAAATGCACCCTGATCAATATGGCTTAGATGGTTGGATGTCATCCCACAAAGTGGTCACCTATTCAATTCCTGGTCAGGGTACATGCCTAGGTTATGGGTTTGGTCCCTGGTCAGAGCGCTTAGGAGAGGCAACTGACAAAACTGATTGATGTTTCTCTCTTATATCCATGTTTTTTTCCCTCCTTTCCTCTCTCTCTAAAATAAATAAACAAACAAATAAACAAATAAAATGCACTGTGTAAGCTTTCTGAAAAAATTATGAATTGTTTTCACAGATTGTCTGAAAGATGTGCTATACAAACATTTGAAGTGATAAAACAAAATTAAAATGAATTCATTAATTAATGAATGAACAAAGAAATAAAACAAGTCTCTCTTAAATATCATGTAACAATAAATAATTGATATCAACTCTTTGTTCATGTATCCATCCAGCCATTCAGAAACATATTTAGTTTTGTTTTTTTTATTTCCTGAGACCTAAGGTTAAAAAGTTATTTGGTAAAATGACAGAGCCAGGCTCTTCCCATAGTCTTCATTGGCCATTTTTTTCCATTTAATGGCTTAAAATAATCTTTTAATGAGTGAGAATTGAATATGAGCTTTCACTTGACCAATAGCAGCACAAGGAAAATAAAAGCCAAGAGACAATTTAGCAGTCCCTTGAGACCTTTATGATGGATCTGGGTCTGGAACTGCCAACATATGAATAATAATTGGAGCTACTTACCTGCTTTTGAGTGCTGTTGTCAAATTTAATGAGGGTCTTTGTGCAGTCTTCAAGACCCTTTCAAATAACAATTCTGTAAAATCCTCACAGGACTATGACTCTAGTCTTGTAGAGAAAGGTTATGCATTTACATGTAAGAGTTAATTTGAAGCTACATAAATAGAAAAATCTCCACAGTTTATAATAATAAATTCCCAAGTGAGTTCATTATAATTATATTTAATTCATCAAGTGACAAGAAATTTAATAAAGACTAGGATCTGGCACCTCTTTTGAATAGAAAAAGATTCTGATCAAGCTAAGTTTTGCATTTTTCTTTCCTTGTTGTAGCTTACAAATAAGAAAATTGCAAATGAATAGATCTGACCTGAGATTTATTGTGAAGACAGAATTATTGGGATACTTTTGTGGGTCTTACTTTAAGGAATCTAGAGTATATTTAAAGTGATATGGCTGGAAGTTTATTCAGAGTCACTTTCCAATGTTGTAATATTGATTGTTATTGGGAAAATGAAGCCTAGGTATCTCATAAAGAGTGTTATTATAGTAAAAAAAATGACCTAAATATGTCTTCACAATTAGGAAAACCAGGGAAAATGCTGATTCTGTAGTGATAATTTCTAATTAATTACACCTTGTCATAAGTGTCTCTACACCTTGGCTTAGGCTTTTACCTTTCCCAAGAAAAATCCTCATGATGCCTCCTGTGTGGTTGAATCACATTCAACAAGATGCAGCTTAACTACCTACTCATCATCTTCCTTTATTAAGCTTTTCATAGCCACGATAACAGCATAGACTTAAAATCAATGCTGACTTTATATACAATCTATAATAGCCATAGCTTTCATTTTACAAATGAAGTAATTGCAAGCAAGGAAATAAAATGTACTTTTGTAGGTGATATAAACAACTGGTAATAGAACTAGAAATAGAAAACTTTCTAACTATGAGACTGGTGCTCTATTCAATAAACTACCATTCCTCCCAATGACTTTCCCCTCATCTAAAATCCTGCAGTCATTTTCTGTGACTCATTTAAATATCAGTCACTAACTACCTTGCCAACTCTCTTATATTTGCAATTTTAAGTCACTGTTTCATCTTTGCATCAATAATTCCATTTTCTTTGTCAATGGCTTGAGTGCTTAACTTGATTGTAAACTACTTAAGAGCGGGGACTGTATTCTTCCCTGTTTATTTCCCTCCTTCAGGATGTATCAACAGGCAGGGTGTGTATTAGATCAAAAGTGTGTCAAACCAGTTTTGTTTTAATTTTTTCATAGAAGTAGCCAATTTTTAGGATAGTGGATGTGGGAAATGTTTACATTTAAAGTTCCACAAAGTATTTACTTACAGAAAAAGACACATTTTAAGGAAATGTTATCTGTGTTTATTTAGATAAAGAAAATTAATCCTTTTAAGTAAATAAGTAGGTATACACTTTGCTTTATGTATTGCTTTATCTATAGACAAATTACGCATAAATAGATTCCATTAATTTGATATTTATGTCATGTTTCTCCTTTTTCTAATAGTACTGTAATTTTATGTAAGAGGTATATTATATTAATAGCTTCAGACTTAGAGGTTGCATTTTAGTCAAACTTTCAAATATAATGAAACTACTGCCTTTTAAGGAAGCATCTTAAAATAGCCATTTTACATGATTTAGACTTCATATTCATTCTCTATAGAATAGTTGTTGCTTTCCTTAAAGTAGGATCAAGGCTTTTGCAATTTGTTACCACATTTTTTATTTAGTCTAAATTAGTAAAAATAAATGTTTCATTTATAAAAAGCAGCACAATGTTTCTGCATAACAGTTGCTTGTTTGTATTTTACATTCTGAAATCATTTAATCTCCCTCAATAACTTCACATTTGCTCAAGCATTCCCTCTCTATTTTATATGTTTAATAAAATCAGGTCAGGGATAAATGTGAGATTATACATTGGTGATTCTATGAACATAACTTTAACTTATTAAGTAGCAATGCAGTATCTGAGGCCTAATAAAAAAATAACAAAATCAATGAATAATAGTTAATTAAACAGAACTTATACCTGTTCAGTTAGTTTAACCAAACCTTTTGAGGTTTAGAGCTATAGTTATTATAAACTAGCATTCCACTACAAAATAAATTATGTTTATGAAAAAATGATTTCTTATATTGTGTTAAAGATGTGTAGGTGCTGATAGAAAGTAAATACAGAATAGTGCATGTATGAGTGCCATTATATCTATTTATTAAGGCTCTGCTTTATTCACAAAGAGTTTGAGGTAACATGTTCCACATCCACTTACAATTGATGTAGCAGAGACTCACTGGGCTGGATACACTCTCGGTTGAAACTCAATGAATTATGCCCTTGAGTAATACCCTCCCCCTGAGTGCAGACAGGGCCTGTGACTTGCTACTAACATAAAATATGGCTAATATGATGGAATATCTCCCATTTTATAAGCTTCCCTCTTAGTAGACTGAAGCAAGCCTTCTCTTGTTGGTCTTGAAAAATCAAATAACCATGTTGTGAGCTGCCTATGGTAGGGAAATGTGAGATTTCTAGGACCTGATAATGCTCCCTGCCCTATAACCAGCAAGAAAACAAGAATATCATTCTATAGCTGCAAGGAACTGAATCGTTCAACAACCTTAATGAAAAGACAACACCCAGCTCCAGAATGGAATGCAGCTTGGCCAATGCTTTTACTTCATCCTTTGGATAACCCCAAAAGGAGGGTGTAATGAAGGTAAGCTCCTACTCCTGATCAATATAAACTATAAAATTCTATCTATAGCTTTGAATTGCTAAGTTTGTGGCAATATGTTGCCCAATAATACAAAATTAATGCATTCATTCAATTTATTACAAAAATATGGTGGTTCATCATGGACCAGGACAGGAATACAAAAGCTGGCAAGAGCTGAAGTCTCTATAAGAATTTATAACTCTCATTCATGGATTCCCTGTTCCTCTCTGGGCTTATCCTCTGTTCTAGTATCAGAGGATACTAGAATGGAGGATAACAATTTCAGTGACAATTTCAACTTGCAACAGGCCTGTTCCAGCCTCCTCAGTCTCAGCGTTAACTTACGTGCTTTAAACTGTAGCTTGCAACAGCAACTGCTTCAATTATCTTTTTTCCTTTTAAGTTTTATGTTTAAATTTAAATTCTAGAGCCCAAAATTCTGCACTACCTTATCTTTTCATACCAGGATGTGACTTAATTCATCACTTAGTCTATTGATTGGCAGCCATTGTGTTAAGCATCTATCTATGGTTTAATGGGCTGTGCCCAGGAAATGATGGGTAACTGGATAAAATTGATATCCACCAATGGCTTTGTCTTGAGGGATTATGTACTGGGAAGTTTCTTTTAGGAGGAATTATGAGCAGACCTATAGTAAATTTGAAAGCTCAAGAATTTATTATTGAAAGCATCATAAAATATTGAGGGAGGATGAATTTTATGAAGTTGGCAGACTGAGCTCACTTGTCCACACTAAATTTTATGTAATAAAAGGCAAGAAAACATAATGCAAAGAAAATAACTCCATACAATAGTGCTGTAGGACAAGTGCTCCATTAGGAGATCAGATATTAAGAGGAATTCAGACAGAAAAAGATAAATAGAGGGAGCAAGGAAACAGAATTAGGTGTATAGGCAACCGATACTGCATTGTAACAGCTGACCTACTAGTAGATTCTTCCCTCTTGTGTCTTTCAGCAAACAAAGCTGTATTTTCCTTTTTTAAAAAAAGCTTTTATTTATTTATTTTTAGAGAGAGTGGAAGGCAAGGAGAAAGAGAGGAAGAGAAACATCAATGTGTGGTTGCTTCTAATGTGTCCCCAATTGGAGACCTGTCCCGCAACCCAGGCATGTGCCCTGATTGGGAATCAAACTGGTGACCCTTTGGCTCACAGGCCAGCGCTCAATCCACTGACTTACACCAGCCAGGGCCAAAGCTGTATTTTTCTTCTGCTTTGAATTATCTGCTTATATCTTTTAATCATTTTTCTATTGGCCTACTTCCATATTCTTATTGAGTTCTAACAGTTCTTTGTATTAGATCAGTAACTTTTGGTAATATATGTTTTAAATAATTTTCAAGTTTATTATTTGTCTTTAATTGCTTCTACATGATGTGTTCAAGTAAGAATTAATAATAACTAATACTTTTAAGAATAAGATATACTCATTGATATTTTGGGCTTTATGTAGCTCAAATTATCGATGTTTGTTCATGTTTGCTTTGGATTTTGCTTATATATTTAGAAATTTTTTTTCCAACTTGAGACCATATAATCATTAACCTATTTTTTTTTACTTAGATCTTTTTATTTATGGTATGATTTTTTACATATGTTTTAATAAATTTAGAATTTATGTGGATGTATGATATATATATCAAATTGATATTATACGTTAATATATAAACATATTTATGTATAATATATAATGATTCTTAAAAGAGTTAACTAAATGGTTCCATAACATATTTATAACTCCACCCTTTTCTTTTGATTTTGAATAATTTTTATTGCATACTTAATATTTTTACTATATACTTAATTCATTTTTTATACTTAACTCTTATATAAACTAAAACTGGGGTATTTCTTATTGTCTCCTTTCATTTATCTATTATTTGATATTATTGTAAAGTGTTCTGTTTTAAAGTTCACATGAAAATTTTATAGCTTTATTGAGATATAATTGACAAATAAAATTGCAATATGTTCAAAGTTTACAACATGATGATTTGATATATGTATGCATTGTGAAAGAATTACTACCTTTGAGGACCTCCGACCAAGATGGAGGCATAATAGACATACTGTGCCTCCTTGCACAACCGAAAGAGGAAAAACAACAATTAAAAAAAAACCAGCCAGAACTGAAAGAAAATCGAACTGAGTGGGAGTCCGACAACCAAGGAGTTAAAGAAGACACGTTAATCCAGCCCAGTCAGTGGGGCGGAGCCAGGCGGAGAGCACAGAGCAAAACGGAGGTTTGTGGAGCTGTATCAGCAACACTCCAACTGCCTGGAGAGACCCGCAGCGGGCCTGCCTGGCCAAAATGCGGCTGGCCCCCCTGGACCCAGCGGGGCCGAGACTAGTGGACCAGGTGGTCCCTCATTCGCCACAGATAAACTGGGAAAAAAAGCTGGGGAGCGGAGCAGACCACGCAACCCACCATCATGGGGAAATAAAGCCTCAAACCACCGATTGAAAACACCTGTGGGGATTGAGATGGTGGGAGGAAGTTCATTGGAGAGAACCAAAGGGACTTGGAACTATACAAGCCCGCCCACCTGCCCACCCTGGAGCCAGCAAAGACGGACCCAACTTACTTGTGGGTAGCAGGAGAAGTGCGGAGAGCAGAGCAAGCGCCATTGTTCTCTCAGGCCCCGCCCCCACAATCAGTGTCATATCATAGGAACGTGGGTTACCCTGCCATGGTGAACACTTAAGGCTACACCCCTTAAAGTAATAGACGCAACAAGAAAAAAAAATGGCCCAAATGAAAGAACAGATCAAAGCTCCAGAAAAAATACAACTAAGTGATGAAGAGATAGCCAACCTATCAGATGCACAGTTCAAAACACTGGTAATCAGGATGCTCACAGGATAGTTGAAAGTTGGTCGCAATTAGTTGAACAAATGAAGGATATGCTAAAGGAAATGAGGGGAAATGTGCAGGAAACCAACAGGAATGAGAAGGAAACCGGGACTCAAATCAATGGAGTGGACCAGAAGAAAGAAAACAAACATCCAACCAGAAAAGAATGAAGAAAAAAGAATTCAAAAAACTGAGGAGAGGCTTAGAAACCTCCAGGACATCTTTAAACATCCCAACATCCAAGTCATAGGGGTGCCAGAAGGAGAAGAGGAAGACCAAGGGATTGAAAACTTATTTGAACAAATAATGAAGGAGAACTTCCCCAAGCTGGTGAAGGAAATAGACTTCAAGGAAGTCCAGGAAGCTCAGAGAGTCCCAAAGAAGTTGGACCCGAAGAGGAACACACCAAGGCACATCATAATTACATTACCCAAGATTAAAAAATAAGGAGAGAATCTTAAAAGCAGCAACAGAAAAGGAGACAGTTACCTACAAAGGAGTTCCCATAAGACTGTCAGCTGATTTCTCAAAAGAGACCTTGCAGGCAAGAAGGGGCTGGAGAGAAGTATTCCAAGTCATGAAAGGCAAAGACCTACATCCAAGAATACTCTATCCAGCAAAACTTTCATTTAGAATGGAAGGGCAGATAAAGTGCTTCTCAGATAAGGTCAAGCTCAAGAAGTTCATCATCACCCAGCTTTTATTATATGAAATATAAAGGGATTTATATAAGACATGGAGGGATATCAACAGGGGAGTGGGAGGCGGAGAGAGGAGGAAAAAGTACAGAGAATAAATAGCATAAGCGGTAGGTAGAAAACAGACAGGGTGAGGTTAAAAATAGTACAGGAAAAGTAGAAGCCAAAGAGCTTATGTGTATGACCCATGGACAAAAACTAAAGGGTGGGGAATGGGGGGTGTGTGGGCAGAGGGGAATAAAGGGGGGAAAATGGGACAACTGTAATAGCATAATCAATAAAATATATTTTAAAAAAACAGCCCTGGTTGGTGTAGCTCAGTGGATTGAGTGTGGGCTGGGAACCAAGAGGTTCCGGTTCGATTCCCAGTCAGGGCACATGCCTGGGTTGCGGGCCATGTGTCCGTGAGGCCCATGTGAGAGGCAACCATACATTGCTGTTTCTCTCCCTCTCTTTCTCCCTCCCTTCCCCTCTCTCTAAAAATAAATAAAAATAAAATCTTAAAAAAAAAACCAATTACTACCATTGAGGTAAGTGATCTAAGGTAACACAACAATTACTTCACATATTTATCTTTTTTATGAAAAACATGATATTTACTCTCTTTTCAATTTTCAGTTATACAATACAGTATTATCAACTATAGTCATCATGTTATATATTAGGTGCTCAGACCACATTCACTTTATAGTTGAAAGTTTATACCCTTTACTAGCCTCTTCCTATCCCCTAGTCCCTTCCCCTCTGCAATTTCATTTCCTGGCAATCACCATTCTACTACTCTTCTTTTCTGAGTTTGACTTTTTTAAGATTCCACATATAAGTGATGCCATGCTCCATTTGTCTTTGCCTGGCCTATTTTACTTAGTATAATACTTTCAATTTTCGTTCATTTGTTATAAATGGCAGAATTTTTTTTCTTTTGTAAAGTTGAGTATTATTTCATTCTATCATCTATCTATCATCATCATCTACATAATTGTATTTTCTGTTTCTTTTTTATTGTTGTTCAGTTACAGTTTTCCCCATTTTTCCCTCATTAACATTTTATTTATCTATTCATTTGTCAGTAGAAACTTAGATTGTTTCCAAATGCTGCATTGTGAACAGACACTTCTCCAAGAAGGACATACAGAGGGCCCAGAGACATATGAAAAGATGCTCAGCATGACTAGCCATCAGAGAGATGCAAATTAAAACCACAATGAGTTACCACTTCACACTGGTGAGAATGCCATCATAAACAAAGCAACAAACAAGAAGTGTTGGAGAGGATGTGGAGAAAAGGGAACCCTAGTGTACTGTTCGTAGGAATGCAGGCTGGTGCAGCCACTGTGGAAAACAGTATGGAATTTCTTCAGAAAACTAAAAATGGAACTGGCTTTTGACTCAGGAATTCCACTGCTAGGATTATATCCTAAGAACCCTGAAACACCAATTCATAACAACCTATGCACCCCAATGTTCATAGCAGCACAATTTACAGTAGCCAAGTGGTAGAGGCAACCTAAGTGCCCATCAGTAAAATGAGTGGATCAAAAAACTGTTGTACATTTATATGATGGAATACTATGCAACAGAAAGAAATAAGGAGCTCCTACCCCTCTCAACAGCATGGATGGAACTGGAGAGCATTATGCTAATTGAAATAAGCGAGGTGGTGAAAGAAAAATACCACATGCTTTCACCTATAAGTGGAAACTAATCAACAAAACAAATAAGCAAGCAAAATATAACCAGAGACATTGAAATTAAGAACAATCTGACAGTAACCAGAGGGAAGGAGGGAGAGGATAATGGGAGGCAAAGAGGGAAGGGTTTTCAGGAACAACTGACTATGAAGGACTCATGGACAAAACCAAAGGGGGTGGATCAGTGGAAGGAGGTCGGGATGACTGGGGTGGGGGGCCATGTTGGGGGTAAATGCAGACTACTGTAGTTGAACAACAATAAAATAATTTTTAAAATGCTGCAATGAGCAGGGAGTATAGATATCTCTCTTTGAGGTAATGATTTTTATGTCTTTTGAAAATATACCCAGAAGTAAGATTGCTGGATCATATGATACTTCTATTTTTAATTTCCTTAGGAAATTCTATATTGTTTTCAATAGTGGCATAGCAGTTTACATTACCACCAACAGTATACAATGATTTAATTTCTTCCACATCCTCACCATCATTTATCTCTTGCCTTCTTGAAAAAGACATCCATAAAGGACACCCTAACAGGTGTGAGGGTGGTTTCTCATTGTGATTTGCATTCCCTGATGAAAAGTGATGTGGAACACCTTTTCAGGTACCTGTTGATAATTTGTATGTCTTCTTTGGGAAAATATCTATTCAGATCCTTTGCCCATATTTTGTGTTAACTGCTTATTGAATATATGGTTTACAAATATTTTTCCCATTACATAGATTGCCCTTTCATTTTGTGGGTGGTTTACTTTGCTGTGCTGAAACTTTTTAGTTTAAAATAGTTCCACTTGTTTATTTTTGTTCTTGTTGTCTTTGATCTCTGTGTAGAATTCAAAATTTATTGTGAAGACTATTATTGTCTGGGAGTTTACCCTTTAAGTTTTCTTCTAGTAGGCTTATAGACTGGAGTCTTACAATGAAGTCATTAATTTTTTTTGAGTTATGGTGTAGGATACGGGTGTAATTTCATTCATTTGCATGTGAATACTCATTTTTCCAACATTGTTTATTGGAGACACTATCCTTTTCCCATTGAAGATTCTTGGTTCCCTTTTCAATTATGAGTTGCCTATATATGCATGTGTTTATTTCTGGGTTCTCAGTTTTGTTCCATGGGTATATATGTCTATTTTAATGCCTTTACGTTATAGTTTTGATTATTAAAGCTTTGTAGTATAGTTTGAAATCAGGATGTCTGTCATGTACAGCTTTGTACTTTTTTTCCCCAAGCCTGTTTTGGTTATATGGAAATCTTTGCGGTTCTATACACATTTCCCATTTCTGTAAAATATGTTATTTGAATTTTGATAGAGAGTTCATTGAATGTATAAATAGCTTAGGATTATATGAGTATTTTGACAATAGTAATTTTCTGAGACATGAACATGGGGTATCTTTCCATTTATTTGTACCTTCTTCAATATCTTATAGTTTTGAGTGTACAGATATATCCATTGGCAAGGTCACTGGCCTGGTTCTCTGTTGCAATGTGGCATCCAGCTGTACTCTGTAGTTGAATGGTACTGGACACCACGCTCTGTGTTTGGGGGTGCTGTCATATTCTGATAGTGGTATGTACAATCTCCACTACCCTTCATTGGTGTTTAGTAATTTTCTTTTCTTCTCTCTCTCTCTCTTTCTCTCTTTTTCTTTCTTTCTTTCTTTCTTCCTCTCTCTTTTTTTCATTCATTCGTTCATTCATTCATTCTTTCCTTCCTTCTTTTCCTTCCTCCTTTCCTCTGTTTCTTTTATAATTCAATTTACAAAACTTATGGCTTTTGCATACTTTCTTGTTATGATAGCTCATAGAGCCACATAATTGTCCATTTTTCATTATAGATAATGTATTTTATTGACATAAATTATTATTTGTATCCCAATTGGTACTATGCTTAATTTTCATGTTTATTTTGCTTGTTTTTTTTCCCAAAATTCAAGTTGTTTATTCTTTTTTTTTTTGAGCTTTGAAATGAATTTTATTTTTTTTT
>PVJI01025940.1:0-19697 GCA_004026765.1 Micronycteris hirsuta
GAGAAAAGGAGACAGTTACCTACAAAGGAATTCCCATAAGACTGTCAGCGGATTTCTCTAAGGAGACCTTCCAAGCAAGAAGGGGCTGGAGAGAAATATTTCAAATCATGAAAAGCAGGGACCTACAACCAAGAATAATCTATCCAGCAAAACTGTCATTTAGAATGGAAGGGCAGATAAAGTGCTTCTCAGATAAGGTTAAGTTCAAGGAGTACATCATCACGCAGCCTTTACTATATGAAATGTTAAGGGGTTTTATATAAGGACTCATGAGAGAAGGCACCAAGGCCAGATTAGCTACCAGGGAACTCAGATCAGCCACAGCCAAGACGCTTGTGAGGTAAGCAAGCAAAATACAACCAGAGAAACAAATTATAACCAGAAACATTGAAATTTAGAACAATCTGGCAGTAACCAGAGGGGAGGGGGAAGGGGATAATGGGAACAAGGGTATTCAGGAACTGCTATAAAGGACACATGGACAAAACCAAGGGGGAGGGTGGAAGCAAGGAAGGGAGGTGGGTTTGCCTGGGGTTGGGGGGAGGGTAAATGCAGACAACTGTAAGTGAACAATAATAAAATAATTAAAAATTTAAAAAAAATTTAAAAAAAGTTTTTTCCCCAAATATACAAAAATAATGAAAGAAAGAAAACCAGTAAAATAAACATAAGTATTAACAACAAAAAGTCTATAAATTAATTATGTCTGCCTAGATGGTCATTTATCATGTGAGTTTAGACTCTTGTCATTTAAGCAATAACTGATTTTAAATATTATCCAGTGATATAGGAGGAAGAAATCAGTCCAGACATAGGGGTATATTCCATCCAACCACAAGTAACTCTACCATGTTAAGCCAATTAAGCACACCATGTCCAAGCACACTTGGAGTTCAGCAATGCCAGCAATCCAGTTAAGCTCAAGATTCTATAAGAACTATATTTTATTAATTAAATGACATTTAAAGTTGTTTTATTTTGTTCCTTTTTAAGGAAGAACACATTGAAAACTTGGAGGTTTTCCAATCATTCAAAAATTCAATGTCAAATGAGTTGTTATCCACTGATTTAAAAAAAAGACTTAAAACTGAGTACAGTATAACATTTTTTTAATCCTCACCAGAGGATATGTTTATTGATTTTAGAGAAGAAAGAGACAGAGAGAGAGAAAAACATCATTTTCAGAGAGAAACATCGATTGGTTGCCCTTCTCAAGAGCCCCAACCGGGGATCGAACCTGCAACATTTTGGTACATGAGACAACACTCCAACCAACTGAGCCACCTGACCAGGGCTTCAGTAAAACATTTTAGAACATGCTCTGAAATAATTCAATACCACATATACTTTGCTCTGAAGGATCCATTAAAATTAAATACATTTTTCAATACACCATAAGTCTGGTTAATCTCAAAAATACATTCTAAATTTTAGAAACTGAGACTGTGTTCTGGGCCTGAGCCTGAGAAGAGCAGCAAGAGAGCGGGCAAAGAGACTGATGGATGGGGTCCGGCACCCCAGGCTCTGGCAACCTGGATTTGCTTTCTGCCTCCTCTGGACTAAGGAACCCATGATGGAGTTTTACCCAAGAAGGAGAAAACCTGTTTCAGAAATGTCCCAGAAATACAATGGGTGAGGAGCAGACACCAAGGATTAGGTTTCAAAGCAAGATATAGATTACCCTAGTTCAGAAAAAAAGCTCTATGTGGAATGAATGAAAATGCCATAATCTGCATTAATATTGCACAACTTGAAGACATGACAATTAAGGAACACACATGGACTTGTGGCTCATGGAAATATGTGCACAGAAAAAGGCAATCTATAATTCTTTAAAGATGGGAAGGCATTCTTCCTCACCAAAATGAGTACATTCTCCTCAGGTATCAAGTCCAAAAATCTCCAATAACTAAAGAGACTGTGTCACTTTATACATTATAGCTTTTGGTGTTAGAGCAATATGTTCTACAATGACCATGATTGACTGTGTTCTGGTATTGGCCCTTACATACAACTGGAGGAAATGTGAATTTCATCATGTTGATAAATTGGACCACCATGATTTTTTATAATTACTTCAGAGCCACTTTTTTTGGTCCTGGCTTAGTCTCTCTGGAGTGGAAACCAGTAAAAAAAAAAAAAAAAAAAAAAAGAACCCTTTAGTGATGAACTCTAATGATAATCTAACAATAATTTAATTTTTGCTGTATCTTCTGATCAATAATAACAAACACAGACCACGTTTTGCCTTGGTAGATACTATATTATAATCGCTGGCCACTTAAAGATCAAATTATTTACTTCATAATCTTTTTTAAAAGATTTTATTTATTTAATTTTTTAGACAGAAGGGAAGGGAGGGAGAAAGAGAGGGAGAGAAACATCAATGTGTGGTTGCCTCTCACGTGGCCCCCACTGGGGACCTGGCCTGCAACCCAGGCATGTGCCCTGACTGGGAATCGAACCGGCAACCCTTTGGTTCACAGGCCACGCTCAATCCACTGAGCTATGCCAGCCAGGGCTACTTCATAATCTTTTTTTAAATATTAATCTAAATTGGTATTTTCCAAAGCAGTTTTCACTGAATACTTCTCCTACATTAAAAGATAGATATATATACATGCATATGTACATATTAGTGTATATATGTATATGTATGTATATATATCTAAAGTTTAGTTTGTATTTTAAACAAGAATTATAGCTATAATATATTTAATATAATGTAATATAATATAGCTTATATTATAAACAAGTGTGGTACAAACATATTATTGCATAGCATATATTTTAATATACACATAAAAAATTAAATGTCCTACTTTTGCAAGTAGTTTCAACACTTCAAGGATAATGAATACAATGAAGCCATATTATAAAAGTTTTTTCACAATTAATGTTTATTCTTTGAGGATGCTAGAAATAAATGAATAGTCACAAGAAGATAGAAGAAGATGGGTACCTAAAATTATTCATGTTGCTGAGGTCATCAAAACAAATAGTGACACAAAACTCAGAAAATGTCTTAATTATAATATCTTGGGAGATTTTGGAAGCCTTGCTCTCAGCTCTATTTGAATTTTTTTTCAAATGCCTTTTCTTTATCTTGTGATATTATTTTAAGTTTTATTTTCCTTTATTCAATTAATGGAGAATTATAATTACTAATTTTCAAATAATAACATAAACTTGCATTCCTGGGATTAAATCTATTTGTAAATGATGCACTATTCTTTTTTATATATTGTGGGATTCTGTTTGATAACATAGTTTAAAGATTTCTGTGTCTATGTTTATGAGGTTTGTTATTCTATACTCCATATGTGGATATGTGTGTGATATTTTTGACTGGTTTTGTTAGGATTGTATAGTAAGTGATGTAAAATTGATATGGTATATTCTCGAGTGTTTTATAAAGTTTATTTACTAGTGAAGTGTCAAATGTACTGGCGTAAAGTATTTCAGATATTCCATATTGTTATCTTAATGACTGAAAAGTATCTAATTGTATCCTTTTTTAATCAGCCTAGTTATATGCTTATTTTTTCATCTTATTCAAAAACCATCTTTTAATTTCATTTATTTTCAATATGATTTGTTTTCTATTCTACCAATTTCCCTGAATATCTTCATCATTTCCTTCCTCCTACTAACAATGGGTTTAATTTTTATCTACATCTACTTTATACAGTGATGCTTAGATCATTGATTTAGATATGTCTTATTTCCTATTTCTGCTGCCCCAGTATATTTGGTTTCCAGATAATACCTAATCAAAGGTACAGTAATTCACAAATTACTCTATGCATAGTTCCGTCTTTCATATTTAGTCTACTCTCTACTTTTTCATGCTTCTTTCCTGGGCTATCTTAGATCTCCCACACTCTTATATAATAAATAATGTGTCTGGTCTTGTCCAGGAAGAGAACTTCTAAAACCTGTGGGATTTTCTGGGTGACAGAAGTGTCTTTCTCACATTAATAAAGTAGTCCATAGAGACATTCAGGATGGGGGCTGGTCACTTCAAAGACCAACCATTTAATTAGGAGTTTAGGATTTCTGAGCCCTTCTGGCCTCTGGGAAAGGAGGGGGGCCAGAGAATAAGTTCAACTATATGACCAATAATCCAATCATGCCTGCATAATGAAACCCCGATAAGATCTCCAGACAACATGGTTCAGTAGAGCATCATGGTTAGTGAAGTAGGAATTATTACTCTACAAGGAGAAGCATGTAAACTCTGCATTCCCTTGGGAGCCCATTCTATGCAGCTCTTCATTTGGCTGGCTCTCCTGATTTGTACCCTTCATAACAAACTGTAATTGTTAAGTATAGTAGTTTCCTGAGTTTTCTGAGTTATTCTAGTGAACTATCAAAATTCAGAGGGTCATAGCTAATTATAGCTAATTAATCAGAAATGAAGGTGACCTGGGGATCCCTGTTGCGTGGCTGACATTTGAAGTAAGAGCTGCCAGTGGAGGACCACACACTTAGACTTGTGGGGTCTGTACTAACTCCATGAGGGTAGCAAGAGTATTCAGTTCCAGTCAGTGTTGAAATGCAATACATGGATATGATCATGGTTTGGCCAGAGGTGATGCTCATCTTTTAAGTCTCATCTTTTCTACAGCTCCCTCATTTTTTAAATTCCCCCTTTAAATTGCCAACTTCCCAGCTGTTCTAAGTCCTATCACCTCCCCTATGATCCAGTTTTCTGTAAGGATTGCTGGTAGTGGGGGGAGTGGGGGGAGTGGTGGTAGTGGTGGGGGTGGTTGCTAAGTGCTTCGTTAAAGAAAATAATGAACACACAGCTCTCATTGGCACAATAATCTTTCAGTAGGAACCATCTCTCATTTTTCTGTCTACCTTTGGTCAATTTCCAGTGCCTTCAAATATTTGTTTTTAACATTTTGCCCAGTTTCTTTACATTTTTTTGTGGGAGGAATTGCCCAAAGTCTCCAGACCACTTGCATACTCCATAAGAAAGGGAAGAAAATTTTTCAGAATTCTTGTTGCTTTCATCTCATTTTTTTCCTTTCCAATTTCAAGCTGTGTCTATACTCCTCTGCACTCAATTTTTCAAAACCCTAAGAAATAGGTACGGGTTTATACAAATGAATCCAAGGAAACCAAGAAATGTTGTACAGGATTTGCATTAAAGGAGGGCACTCTATTCAAGGAGATCACCAACCAAGTTTCCCACACTCCATCATCTCAAAACACAGGGTCCAGCACAAATAACACCCATTTTTTAATTACAAAATCTTTTATTACATAATCATAAGCATGTAATCCTATAACATAACAATATCACATTCAAGCACATCATATGATATTTTAGGTGAAATGTTCAAATTGCTGTTCATCTCGTGCGAGACTTTCAAGTACCCTATAGCCCACACTCAAGCAAGCCTTATATCTGCCGGGCTCTGTATATCCCCTACACTTAATGGAATTACTTTGTGCCTCCAGTCCTTTCTGCACAGAAATGGATATTGCAGGTAGCAAACATACACCTAACTCAAGCAATAACTTTTCCCCTCCTTGCTAAAACCTCCAGTCCTTTCTCACAGAAATGGATATCGCAGGTAGCAAACATATACCTAACTCAAGCAATAACTTTTCCCCTCCTTGCTAAAACCATGCTTGTAGCAATTCTTCCAGCAAATTTTCCCACAGCGTGGAAGGCAGAAGATAATAAAATAAGAAGTTGCCAGGCTGGAAAAATAAAATCACAAAGTCAGTTTAAAGTATTTTGAATGTATATATCAAAAATAGAATAAGATAGATATATTATGCATAATTTTCATTGTCTTAGATAATTTTAAAAACAATATTCTGTTAATTACTTATACTTATTATTTATCCTATTGTGTATGATGGAAAAACAAATATAATGAACTAATTTTGCACTGTATGTTAAGGACTTGGCCTCAGTAAATGTTAACAATAATAACGATAATGCTTTTATTTTATTATTCATTGGTATCCATTCTTTAGTCCTGGTGGAATAGATTTACTCTATTTTCTCCCCTCATTCCCTTGGCAAAGAAATGTGGGTGAAACAAAGGAAGTATTCTGTGCAAAGAAGACAATCAAATGCACCCTGCTATGTAGCCCCTTATTTTTTCTGGTTATTATTGTTGTATTGTAGTTAGATATTTATAGGCATGTATCCTCTTACTGTAAGATAAAGTCAGCTTGTGCAGGGATCATGTTATATTGTCTGTATCTTTATGGCTCCATACGACAGAGCTTCTAGCACTGAAGTTCAAGGAAGGAACAAGAAGGGGAGGAAGGAAAAAAAAGAAAAGAAAAACAATGGCAAGAATAATAATAATCTTCAGGTGAAAATCTGGAGTTTTGTTTCAATTATTTATTGCTGCATAACAAACTTCCTTAAAATGAAATGACTGAAAACAGTAACTGTCATGGGGGTTTCGTACCTGCTGATACCCGTGGGTGACTGCGACCTGATGCGTGTATGAATCTCATACCGAGACACACGGGGAAAGAGAGACCGGGGCCACGCGACCAATTCCTCCATCTCAGGAAAAGGCCTCGTGGGTTGCTTATCCGGGGTTTTTATTAGAGGCATAGGACACATTTACATTGGATTGATTATTCATGGGATTAAGCAGAACAGGGGTAAGATTACTCATTAGCAGGGCATTAGGATGTAAATTCAGGTCCGGTGGCAGGCAGGACCAGGTTAATATAATATGCAGGGCTCAGCAAGCCAGAATTTTTTAAGATACATCTTTGCCAAATTCCTATTAGAGCAGTCCCATTTCACAGACACGATCCACACTTGTCCACATGGGATTACATGGAGCTGCGCTCAAAACGCGTAAATTCCGGAACATGCGTGTTAACACACGTGTGGAAATCACTGCCACAAGTAACTAGTTAATTATTTATTTTTCAGTTTGTGCAGAACTTAGCAGGGAATGCTCACCTTTGCTCCATGTTGTATTGGCTGAGAGCTTGTGTGGAGCTGGAGAATTCAAGATGGCTCTCTCCTATGTCGGGCACTTCAGCTTGGATTGCTGGCTGGGTTATTCCATGTCTCTTCATATTCTCCAAAGCTGTTTTATCTTAATGGAAATTCTCACTAGCACGTAAGTGTTCTTCTTTACTAGTTGGCTATTTTCCAAGTATTGGAAACTATAAGGTCTCTTAAAACCCAAAACTGGAAATCTCGCAATGTTACTTTTACTGTAGTGTATGAGTCAAAGAAAGTCACGGGACGAGCTCGGGATTAAAGGGAAGAGGAAAAGACACATCCTATGGATGGGAAGAGCAACATGTGCATGCAAGTGGCAGGAACTGTTGGCAGCCATCTATTCAGACGATCTACCCCAAGTTTTAACAGCCAGTATATTGGGGTAGCATAGAAAACTTTCTCAAACTGAACTGAGGAAGAAAATAGTCTACAGGCTTTATCCTCCCTATTTCATTAGTTTTTAAAGAGAACAATAAAATATTTGTTTCAATACCTCAGGTTGACCAATGCTAAACAAAAAATATTTGAGGCCAGAATTTTTTCATAAAGGGTATGTTGAGACATATGCTATCCAGAAAGCACCAGTTCCTGGGCCTGAAGTGTGAACCACCAGCAGCGGGGCTAAATGGAGAAGACAAACATATCTCCTTTTTATACACAAAGTTTGGAGAAGAGAAGTGTAAGTTGTTTTGAAATTTTATATTAGCTACAGATAAAGGGGGTAGGAAAGGTGAAGCAGGAGAAGTTCTGGGATAGTACAGAGTCGGTCGGATTCTGGATTGGTGGTAGGCAAGAGTCCAGAATGTTCATGTGCAAGGATGCAGTGGCATCTGGTGGTAGGCTATTCCCTCTAAAGAATCATAAAAACGGCCACCTGGAAACTGATTCAAAGTTTCAACATACATTCAGGAATGTGAGCAGTCTCTTGTGATTTAGGCCCGAGGCACCTAGCGACTGATGGACTCTCCTTGTCTCTTCCTTGTCTGTTCCTTTACTCTCCTGACTGCCCTCATTTAACTTGGACATTGCAGAATTTTTCTTGTCACCAAAAACTGTTAACTAAATGTTTTTTAAAAAGCATTTAGGTGTATTCTGATTGAAGGCATCTACAAACATCTATCAGAGGAAATATAAGCTGTTTTAGATAAATTATGAATCACCACAGCTATGTAAAACTGGCCCCAAACCTGAGTGACTAATTGTAACAGTAAACTAATTTATAGGAAGTTCATGGATAGTCCTTCTGAGCTTAGAACCTTAGTCTAGTTTTCTGGAGCACAGAACTAGCTAAAGAATGAATTAAAAGTCCATTTTAAATATAACATTACTTTCTTTTGAAACATGTTATAATTAGATTTGTGCTTGTATTTACATGATAAAATTTCTAATAGAAAACTTAACTGAGACATAATACCAGCTTTCTTTCATTTTTGCTCCTCCTTTCCCTTTTTTTGAAAATTGGAATGGAAGGAACTACATACACACCTAGGCTTCACAGAAATTTTAAAACATGTTGTGATAGTTTCATTTTCTATCATCAAGTCAGCGTTTCAATTAGGATGGAATTTGATTACAAGACTGAATTCCTTTTATGAGCTATACCCGTGGGGTTGGGAAATACACCCAGTACAGAGGATTGTCACCAGTGAGATGTCAGCCCCCAAATCAATATCCATTGCTGGTTATCAATGGATGTTCTCTCAGTTTTATTGTTTTTAAGAGAATATTTTAAAATACCTGGCAAACTATGTTCCATTATTTTAGTGTCAGAAGCTCTTTTTATAATGTTTCTATTGGTAATTTTTAAAACATTAAAAATATGTTCACTCAGAGCCTGTTTTTAAAATAGTTAAAGCCACTAAGCAATTATAAATGGTGATGTAAATGATTATTAATACGTTTATTCCTAATACAAAAGGATTCTGGAATAATTTTGTTCTCTTCACTATTTTAGAATTCTGGCGTCATACATTTATTAGGTAGCTAATATTCTAGGTAAGACTTCATTCAATAGCCTAATATAATTATTTCCCACTTTGGTAAGTAGGCCACTGAGCAAACAACAAAAAAATGTTGACACCATAAGCTATTTCTGCTTGGCTGCAAGTGCCTAGAGCTTCTATTTCAACCTCTTTTCTCTCAGGCAGTTGACACTAATGTGACAATCAATCCATCTGTATGGGTTATAAAAGGAGAACGGTGCCTTTAATCAATCACCTTACTGTGCAAGGAAGCAGTGGGGATGTTGAGGGAAACATGGAGAACTACCTCAGATATGAAGTCAGTAATGCTCTTGGCAGAGGGAAAGAACCCTTAGAATCTATAACTTTTAGTGACTTTTTATTAGTCTACTTTAATTTTACCTTTAGTCTGAAATGCCCTGGAGAACATATCAGATAATTCAAGCAAGCCAGGAAGCAATAGCCCATTTCCTCGGAGCTCCTATGGTGAGAAGCACATTCCTTAAAGGTAACACCTTTCATTCATACTGCTTTTCACATCTTAACCTTGGTCAGCTTCTAGATGACCCCTTAATCTATAATTTTTCAAACAAATTGAAGGGTATGTGTGTGTGATTTTAAGCAACATCTTTCTAGTCAGGAAACTTAGATTTTCTTTCGACTCTTCCAACTGGTTAGGACACTAATAAAGGACTCACCAAATCTGTTAATAACCTGACCTTGGAAACCTAAATGTTTTTGTCTGGCTACCACCCTCCTATAGAGTTTTATCCACTCCAAACCCCAACACAATCCTCACCGTCACTGCCCCGGTTTTCTTCATGTCACACATACAACTTATTTCTATTCCCACCTCTATGTCTTTGCTTTTGCTATTCTTTTAGCTTTCATTATTCATGCAAAACATATCCTATCTCCAAAATCCAACTAAGCCTTTCTAACACCAATGCCTCCTCCTTAACCCTTCAGGATAATTATTTTTTCTAAGCTAAAGCCATTGAACTCAGTCTATCAAATGATTATATAATGACTTATCTAAGATTTTTGTGACATTGTGACAGTCAGTTTGCCTTGCAATATTAAACATTTTTTTTTATATTGTGGACTATATCCCTGCAACACGTACCAGAGAGTCAGGGGCCTGCAGGTGCTCTCTGACTCTGCCCTGTTGGCTGGTTTGTCAGTCACTTATCACTTAGCACAGGATCAATTATTCTCACTACGTGAGATTCCACAACTCACCCCAAAACTTTTTAAAAATGCTTTTCCTCCTATACAACAGATAAGAAGGTTTTTTACAATATATTTTAGATATATCCCCTGTAAGTTTATTTTGGCACACTTTTATATATATATATATATATATTTATTGTTTTTGTTTGCCACTGCTCTGATTCCCTAATATTCCCTAGATTTCATGTTTTGGTTAATTTAAATTTCTGTTCCATTGTTGGTATAAAAGCATTTCAGAGACTGGAGCAACATAATTTAATCTTTGTAGCTTCTACTCAGAAAACAAAAAATGTCTGCATTCTTCTGGTATCAGAAAAGTTTCTTTGCTCTGATTTTAATATTCATGGTGTATCCCTCCCTAGTTCTTATTCATATTTTCTTTCCTTATCAGGTCTCTAATTATATTAAGTACAAGCAGAATAGACAAAAATGATCCTTTAACATAAAACTGCTAGGAACACTTCATTCTAGGTCATTATAATATGATAGGGTAGGAAGAAGTCTATTTAAATATGCAATTGCCATTACTCTCCAAATAACACTAATATAAGAACACATTCTGATTTAGTTTTTTTAAAAATTAGAATTTTTTTTAAATTTAAAAATGGCAATAGGCAAATTATAGCATAAACCACAAAGCTGCCCAAAATTCTGTCATTCTTGTACTAAACTAAAAATACCCTATATTGCTTGTTTTTAGGAAATAGCTGTTAAAATTAATTGTTTTATAAGTGCAACTGAGAACATTACTAAGAGTGGATAATAAAACATGTAATGGATCCTAAGCCTTGTTTTGGGGGGATAAGAGACTCAATGAACAACATGTCCAGATATCTACAAATAGAACTTGATTGATAGAAAATTTTTATGTAAAGGGACAAGAAAAGTTCATTTGATCAGAAAATTAGTGTTACTTATACTTTCAAAGAAAGTATTTGAGGAGGGTAAATTCTTGGGATTGAAAAATTAGTACAAATAAATAGAAAAACTCTACAGACATCTAAGATTAGGCTTCTCATCATCCTGCGACGCTGATGTGCTTGTCCTTATTAACTTTGCCTCCCTCTGCCCTCCATGACCTTTGCCTCTCTCTGCCCTCCATGACCGCGCAGGTGTAGTAAACACTCTCCATCTGAGCTTCAGACAGCACCGCAGTGACTCTCAAAGCCTGAGAGGCAGGCACTGGTTGTGCCACTGTGGCCAGATTAGAATTAATCAAGAACCCATGACAGAGCATGTCTCATTCCTGGTTGCAGAGGTCCCTGCAGTTCTCTTCTTTCTAGTCTGTTTTAAGATCTGCTTCTTTCTGGGATGGCTTTCGAGTACCTTCATTCCTTTTTTTCTCAAACATCTTGCTTACCTCCCTGTCAGGTTTATTCTCTGCCTTTTACCCCTGTGTTATACTTTAAACAGAAAATTAAGTTCTCTAGTACTAGAGAACTTCTTTGAGGTCAATTTTTTTTTTTATTTCATCCCCGAAGGTGAGATTCCACCCCTTGATGCAGATATTTCCAACAGTTTTAGGCACGAGTGGGTGCTGGGATGGCTTGCTTCTGCATCTGCCAGATTTAATCCCCACTTCCGGAATGAGGCAGACACTCTTCCTCTGTTCTCAGTGATGGTCTAGCTCTCTGTGGATTAAAAGACTACCTCACTTTATGCCATTTCCTTCTGGTCAGTAGAGAAATACCACAGAAAATTTAAAAAAAATACAGGGATAAATACACAAGAGGGTAGAGGAAGTAGGAACTATAGAGAAAACTACCTTAGACATGTGAGACATCTAACGTAAAGTTCATATAACAAAATTTTCTTTAAGGGTTAAGGCAACCCTCTCAACCCTCTTAGGGTGTCTCTTTGAAAACTTAACAGTCCCAATAAGAAAAACCCAACCTTTTCACTTAATGTAAGGCCTTCTGGCCCTTTGGGCTGCAAACATATACCTTTGAAATTAATCCTTTCACAAGATACACAAGAGCTAATCACAAGATAGATCTATTTATCTCTCATGAACATAGGAAAAATTTAATTGTTCTTTCTTCTACTTTGCCTATGTAAACTTATGTGAACCGCTTTCCAGATTCTGTAGTCATTTTCAAGCAACCTTACACATATGTGAATCTGATAATACTTAATATGAAATCATTCTCTTCTGTATTGGTATGGACAGCTTCTTGTTGACAAGGTTGTTTTATTTTACCAATACCTATAATATTAAAATTTTTTAAGGATTTTCTAATTAAAGAAACAAAAAATGGGAATATATGTGGTTGTACTTTTAATTTTTTTCAAATAAATACTATCGATTTCTCAGTAACTGTTAGAATCCTTCGCATTCTTCCTCTTGTATTAGTTTATTTTTATGAGAAATGTTTTTTATCTAAACAGACTAACAATTTCTTTAGAGAAAACTTATATTATGCCCAGAATAAGATCATTTTGGATCCAAGGCATTGAGCCTCACGAGGAACACTGGAAACTATAGGGTTTGTTTTTTCTAATAAATATTGAAAGTTTAAGAAAGCCCTGCCTCTTAGTCCTTAATATTTGTAACATCGATCCTTATCATACACTCAATTTCAGCTCTGTCTTCTTGGAGAAGCCTTCCCAGCACATCCTAAACATGTAACTGTTCCTATCCCTTAACTTTTAAAACATATTTTGCATTTAATTTGGCTTTAATTATATTAAGACATTGCATTAATTTTCAAGTACCATTATATAGTATTATATCCTAAGTAAGAATATAACTGGCTTAAAACAGAGCTCTTCTCTAGTGCTTCTGCCACAGCCCTAAAACACAGCAGGCAATTTTAACAATCGAGAAAACCTCTGAAAATGCAAACTCTATACCCATTTACTCCCGTAATATTTCTCTCTTGTCCTACATTCTACCTCTAGATTTTAGATTACATGCATAGACATCTTCTCAGAGCTATCCACTATAATATCACTGGCTGGTCTCTGCTGGCCCAGCACAGAAAGCAAACATCCTGAAATGTGAATAAAATTATTTCTAACTGAAGCCTTTCATATGTGAGGGGAAACTTAAGACTTTGCAATAAACAAAGAGGATTACTGGATGTCTTTTCTGTGGAATGTTAGAGCCTTGGAAGACTATCGCATCCTATAGAATGTGGACGATTGTCTTACTTAGGCTATTTTACAACTCTGTAGAGATTAAAGCTAAAGTGTAGAGAACGAATAGCAATGCAAATGGAGTCTGTTCAGCAGTAGGACAACCCTCGCCCTCCTTGGTAAAAACTAGTGTTGTATCCACCTGCAAGTCCATTTCATCAATACAGGTTTATTTTATCAATACAGGTTCCTTGGATTCCCTGTTGAATCTGTTGTAACATCTGTCTGGTTTTCTCATTTAATTGAGTGAAATGTCTTTAACATGTACTTATTTTAGATTGGTATGAGAGTCACGATTTTACTTTATTTGAAAATTATGTTTTAAAAACAGTCTCCTAACAAATACATGCTGCTTCCAAACAGTGGTATGTCTCAGAAAAATAAAAAGGTTATTTCTTTAAACATATTTTTGTCTTATTTCTTGTGTTTGCTAGTTTCTTCACAATTTCCCTTATTCTTAGAAGAAATATGAAACTAAAGTAATTCAGTAAATCCTCCTATCACCTTAGTAGCTATGAAAAGAGTTGTGGGAAGAGTTTAAAGGAACTAATTAAATATGTCAATGGATCATGACTCTAATCAAGTGCTTTTCAGTATAAAATCTTCTGGGGAGTCTCTGGGGATTTTAGTTATCCATCCACTTATTTGCTAGTATCTGGACATCATCTTACATTGGGTGCTCTAAAAGTATGACCTTCCCTTTCTTTCTCAATCAAAGTTAATAAGTGGCACCAGTAACAAAAAGTAAAGATAAATTTTCTTTTCCTGACATTCGAAATATCAGTTTCAACTTGCTTTCCTGTCTTATCTTTAGCCACTGAACACTATACATGCTGTAATTGTCTTCTTTCTACATGCTGTGACTCATCTCCTGGTATGATTCTTCACTCCATGCTTTCTTTCTTAATTTAATCAGGATCCAGTTTTACGTACCCTTCCTACTCCAGTTCAGATTATGCTTTCTCCATTGTATCTCTTTCTGATTTAATCTATCTCATACGCAAACCCACAGAACACTGTTGGGAAAGCCGTTCTCATGCCCGCATTCTTTCAGTCCCCATTCAACTACATAAGAAGGGGCTTTGTCTTGGAACACGTCCTTATCAGGAGACAGAGTCCACATCGTCTGTGCTGGGCTTAGTACCTTGTGGGGGAATATCTTTCCCTGTTTCAGGCTCAATGAATGTTCTTTTGTTTCTGCATAAAGTATGTGCATCATATGACATCTCAACACCCCACTGTTATATCTGCAGTCCATGGGGAGGGGACAGGATCTTTCTGCTGTGGCCTAAGAGGGGTGTGCATAGGCAGATTACCCTGTGTCAGCCACTGAGAAAGACCCACTGGCCATTGGCCACTGATGAAGATGATTTTATTCTCTCTCTTCGATGTCAGTATAACATTGTTTCACTCAACACCTGATTGTGTTGTGTTCTTCTTGGCAACTCTGATACCAGGATGCAGTGGGCACAGGTGTTTGGACTTCTGTTCCTTGGTGACTTGTGTTAAGATGATCTTTGCTTTCCTCCATGTACTTGAAGTTGTTTCTTGGGATTGGTAACATGGTCACCACGCACTATTCCCTCAGGACTGGTACCTGGTGCTTTCCTAATTTGCTTGACAAAAACTCTATACAAGCATTGCAAACTACCTCAGGAAATCCTAGTACAGAGTCTTTGTTAAAATAAGTGCTTAATAAGCATTATTGATGAAATAAAACTGTCAATGTGTAGTTATGATAATATTCTACTACATAATTTACAGAATTCTCAGTCAAAAGTATTCTAATAAACAACTGGTAAAAAAAGAATTATGTCAGCAGAAGAAATTACAGTGGAGAAGTTGGTAGATTTTACTCCAGTAATAAATTTCTCCTACAAATGGGTTCCTTTACCACTACAATACAATGTTTAAAATTAAGCTCAATTTCTATTCCATCCCATGATATAGCATTTCAATTCACCCAGATGCTCAAATTTAAATCATCCTTAAATCATTCTTTTATAATATAACCTTAGTTATTTCCATCAATAAATCCTGTTTGTACTGCTTTTGAAATATAACTAGAAATGAGTATTTCTCACCTCCTCTGCTGCTAACATCCTAGTCTACATCACAACCAATTATCTCTTAAAATAATACAGAGCTCTCATATTCGATCCTGATGCTTCCACATTGCTGTTTTATTCTTCCTAAAACAGACATCATCATCACATGTGTCACATCACACTTTCCCACACTGTAAATTCTGTGGCAGTATCCGATGTTCCTGCTAAAATCTGCAGAGGCCTGCACGACAGTAACCCTGGCCACATCTCGGACTCCAACACTGTACATCACTTTCTCACACACTATGCTCCAGACTCCTGGATATTTTTGAACAATTCAAGCTCTGTCCTCCCTCCAGACTTTTCACTCTTTCTTCTACCTGGAATGTTCTTTCTGAAATATCGCCTTGACTCATAAGCAATACTGCCTACTATATAATCTTAACTTCTAGGCCCTTTACGTCCTAGCAATGGAGATGAATTATGTAAATAACTATAGAAATGGGTAAATAAGCAAATACTGTGAATGACTGAATGAGTAAAGACAGAACTAGTAAATGCTGTATATCATTTAGTGAGGGGTTTTAGGAATTATGGTGGCTAACAAAAAGGAAGACACAAAATTCATATATAAGTAGCTGCAGTAGTATTACCTTTGTACCTTACAGTTATAACAAACCATATTTGAATTTTATGGTAAACCAGGATATCAGCATAGTCATTAGGACTGCAGACTTTGTTGTCAGAAAGCCCAAGTTTGAATCCTGGCTCTGCCACTCTTTACTGTGTGTATGATGTGGCTTTGAACAATTGTCTTAGCAACTACGAGACTCGGTAGTGTTGAAGTGGTATTGACAATATTTTTTGTCTTGTAGGCTTTTTCAGTTAATGCAATGAAATTATAGTCTTAGATCAGTATCTTGTTTAGTGTATGTTCAATAAATGGTCAAGAATTTGTTACCACTGTTATTTTTTTTTCATGACACCCACCACGGAAGGAAGAGAAGAGGTCCAAGAAACAAACCTTTTTTGATTAATTTCTATTTGCTAAGTGTTGTTCTAGAAATAATATCTGACTTATTTAACACACTATCTTTTTTATCCTGTACATTTTTCACCCTTGTGTTTCTTCAAAAATATTTACTTAATAAATGAATGAGTGAATATATGGATAGAGGTTCAAAAATGAAAAAAATAAACCTCCTGATTTTTTAACAATTTGTAGTCTAGTGAAGTGCTTTTCAAAGTTTTCTGACCTAAAACCATGGCAGAAGAGCTCAGGAATCAGGGCCCAATTACAGGCTATAACTAGAAGAATGGAGGGAGAGAAGTAGCGGGGTGGGGTACAGGCCAGGGATCACCCCAAAGTCTCCAGTACAATTAAGAGAAGGGGACTAACAGATGCTCTGGATACTGCAAGACCCTAGGAAAAGAGTCCTTTTAAGGATATAGTCTTCTCCTTATCTTGATTAGGGAGAGACTTATCTTGATTAAACTACAGACGTTCCTTTTGCTAGGTATAAAAGTTTACAGATTATGTTGAGGCATGGTTGGTTTTCTAGATGAGAACAGATGATATATTGACTTATGGCCCCTCATTGGAACTATAAGCCTGTACATACATAACTAGACATTAGTTTTTAATAAATAATATTCAAATATAGCTAAAGTAATGGGAATAGAAACTATCTAATTCCCAATATACAAAATGCTAATTGTGCTGTTAATTCCACAAGAAAATAACAGGTACATACATTATTGGTTAATCTTCCCAGTTCAAGTCCTCCAGGAATGAGGACATGCATTGTGTTGAGACACAGAAAATGAGGAGCATATACTTAGGGATCCATACACTGTCTGTACAGTGAGGAAAAGACTGTGTCATGGAAGAAAATCAGAAGCAAAGGATAATTCTTTCTACTAATAATATTGGATAGGTGTTAAACAGTAAATGTCTGTTGATTATTAAACATACCATAGAGAGAATACAAACCACAACAAAAAATGTGTTCTGGTGTGTACAAGCAATATAAATAATCACAATTTATGTAAATTACATACCAGTAATTCCAATTTCCATGTAGCACATAGTGTGCATATTATGTGTCATATTAACTTCACATGTATTTTATGTTATTATGCCACTAAACCGTTTATGCTTGCTTTGCCCTCACTTAATGTTGCTCAATGTTAGTGGAACATTATCAATATATGATTGTTTCTTAGCTCAGTCCTTCACTCTCAATCATATATAATAAAGCACACTCGCCCAGAAACATATTTAATTGTCACCAAAACTTTTACTTTGGCTCTTATGTGTTATGTTCAAATTAATGATTAATAAGCCACATTCTTTTATTTTGTATTCTTTCAGTTTTATTGTTTTAAACCACATTCTTTTAGAAAATGTTTACATAACTCATATTTGTCATACCACTAGAACCTGAGGGAGCAAGCTGTCCTCACAGCCTTGATAATATACTAGCTGTATGACTCCAACTCAAATTCCAGAATTGTAAGAATTTTAGCAGAGTTAAAATTCCCCCTAACTAGCTGAGGATGGCCCTCAGGTTAACACAGACCTAGACACTCTATATTCACCTTTTTCTCATTCCTTGTCTTGAAGGCCACAGGATGTACATTGATGTGGAACAACATCCTGTCGACCACACTGCCCTTTTCTGCTTTGCAAATTACCACAGGGTTCGTTCAGTTCAAGTGGGGCCCACGCTGCCCTTCCTTCATGAGTCACAGGCTAACAGAGAAGTGTGGCCTGGTCGTTAAGTGAATCTCAGAGGCCATTTGTCCTTTCTCATAATTTTACTGAATATCCCTCTCTTAACAACCCAGGTGCAAACTCAGAGGGCTTCATACAAATCTGTTCCCCTCTTTAAAAGGGACCCCTAGTTGCAGTTTGGTCAAACACATGTATTACTACCCCCTACCCTTCAGAAGAGTTGTTCCCTTAGAGTCTCTCAAGAAAAGACAGTAATGGATCCGTTCTGCCGATCCTGTCAGCATCCATGGACCAGTGGCCATGCCCAACGATTGAAAAGCAGGATAGCATTTAAGGTTTTTGTTATGAAATGTTATATATTTGTTCACTGACTCTTTCCTTGCTTATCATCAATTACTTGCTTGTAGGACAAGAACTTGTTTCTTTTGCAATACCCGTGTTTTCAACTAGAGGATAGCCCCAGGGAGCAGCAGGTGCGGCTATGCTATTGTCACTCAGCACTAACCAATGGCTTAGCATACAGAAGTGCTCAAAATATTTTTGAAATTACTAGATTAATAAATAATAGTTGTAAGTAAAAGAAAACCAACAATTATACACCTTGTTTTCTACTCCTTTCAAATCCCTGTTCTTTTTCTCTGACATGGGTAATGAATGCTTTTGAAAACAAGCAGAAGAAAAAGAAAATCAGTGAAAATCCTAATTAGGGAGCAAGAAATAGAGAAACTTTGGAAGTATGTAAATGAATAATTAATGAATAATTACTCATCTACTCTGACACTAGTGACTACGAAAGGTAGCATCCATGGTTTAGAACTTAGAGGGCTTTAGGCAATAATGTTTTCTAATTTGTTCTCTAATCAACGAAAAATTTAGATTGGATGCAGCTGTATCACTACCAAATTCTTGTTTCTCACTGTAATCAAGTGGCTTTCATTAGGGCTCTTGAAATAGATATACATACATATACACACACATACACACATACATGCATGCATTCCTTTTTTTATTAGTTGACAAATATAGAGACTGAAATTGCTTTACTATGGTAAATTGCTTTACTCCTCATTAGGAGATGACCAACAATAAAATGTAAAAATTGTTAGTCAAATAAAAGAATCTCCCAATGCCAAAAGACAATTGGCTTCTCTTTCTAAGGTTTGCTCACCCTTAGACTGGCAGAAGGTACTACTGCCAGATGAATTTTGAGTCCCCTCATACACATAAAACGAATCCAACAGTTTTGACATTTTATGTATAAACTATGTATAAATTTCATCCTGTAATAATGCATAAATTATTGGGTTGAGTCTCGGTTTCCTTCCCTTCACTATTGGTTCCCTGAATATTTTTCTTTATTTCACTTTGTACAGCATTTACTTCTTCTTTATTCTGTATCCATACTCAGTCATTTCTTAGAGCATCCTGATTACCAGTGTTTTGAACTCTGCATCTAATAGGTTGGCTATCTTCTTGTCAGTTCTTTTTCTGGAGTTTTGCTTTATTTTTTATAAACCCAGGGCCATATTTCTTTGTCTCATTGTACCTGTTACGCTGTGAAGGGCAGAGCCTTA
>PVJI01025941.1:0-19696 GCA_004026765.1 Micronycteris hirsuta
ATTAAAGCACATCTCCACTGGGAATGGTTAAGGGAAATGCAATAATTACTCCAAAATTGTCCCTCACCAGAAATTTGCGGCCTTGGTCTCCTGGGTTCCCAGCTTGGCCGATACAAATGGATACCTTTGTCGTTGCCTGGATCTGGTTTAAAAGAGAGAGCACACCTCCTCCTCACTTCAGGGTTAAGTCTGCGACTTTTCATACTTTCTCAGCTCTAAGCCTTCTAGAGAAAAAATGAAATATTCCTACCTTGGAGCTGACGGTATTTGAATTTATCACTACTGAGCTAGGTGAGGGCAGTACTTGTAGGCTCCCCTCAGCAATGTGTGTGTATGTGTTTATGATTTGTACAAGGCACTTTATACAGTTTTGTTGTGTCATCTTTAATAACTTAGGTGGATATAATAATTATAATTCCTTGGAGTTTGTACTTTCCTCTCTAGGAAAATGTTCTCTTTCACAGAGTTGCAGAGTATCTGGCTTGCATCCAAGCTATGAGCACAACCTTTCAGGTTAAAAGTCTGTATTTTTTTTCACAAATAACTGTAAATATGACTGTATATACTTTTCTATTATGTTCTTTTAAATATAACATAAGCTTTTCATAAACTCATTTTATTGGCTATGCGATATTATTTCCAGTGTATATGTATAACAGTTGCCTTAACCTTTCCCTTATTGGTTGAAACTAGGCATCAAAAAACGTTGACCAGGGTCTGTTCTGCTTTTTTCCCCGGAGCCTTCACAAATTCACTTTACGAGCAGCTGTCTTTGTAAATTCAGTAGCTGGTATCCTTGTTTCTCTATTTACTTTCAATCATCTGATTAAGGACTGAGACAATACATCTATTCAAAGGCTTTTGGGGAATTACAAATCCTACCTTCTTCTCTTTAATAAGTAGCAGGCGTCTTTTTTTAGTCAAATCATGACCTGCTAGAGAAAATGTGGCGTGGTGGTTAGAAACATGGGTTTGAAATCAGAAAAATCTGGAATTGAATGATCTGTCCATATTTTTCATGCTGAATGTTTTAGGCAAATTACTAATACTCTGAGAGCCCTGGTTTCCAGATGGTTAAATAAAAATAATGCCTTTTTTGTGGTCCTGTTAGGTTAATATGACATAAAGTATATATCACAGCAGTTGGTGTATATTCCACAATAAATATGAGATTAACGAGTTGTTTTTATTAGAATTGTTACTGTTTTCATTATTTTTTATATTGCCATCTAGGTACATATCTTGAAACCATAGATTTTCATTCATTCTCAAACTTTCTGATTTATTTACTAAAATTCTAGAGTCCTTTCAGGCAACAAGGACTGTAAGGACTTGAGGATATAGTCTATAAAATCACGTAATAGAGTGGGAAGAGGTTAGTCTTTGAAGCCAGTCAGACCCAGTATCAAATCCCAAGTTCACCGTATACTAGAGCTGTAACACTGGGCAAGTTTCATCACCGAGTCCCAATTTTCTCCTTCCTAACATGAGAATTAGAATGCTTGTGTTGAAAGATTATAGGAAGCAGTGAGAAGTATTTGAAAAGCACCTGGAGCAAAGTCAGATTTTATTGACACCATTTCTAGCCCTACTTCAGCCATCGCAGCCAAATTGGAAAGAGTAAATTCTCTTTCAGTGTCTGTAGCCTCTGCCTTCCCTCTGCCTGTAACCCGCACCCCTCACCCTGACCCCTCCTCACTTTGAGGAGATCATTGCCCTAGTTCGGCCACCAAACCTGGCCCCCCAAACATGCGGCTTTGAGCCATTCCGCCTCAGTGAGAGTGGTGAAGAGAGGACTGTGACCCCCAGAAATACTCACCTTTAGATCGAATCTGTAGTTGGCATCTAAAGCCTTTTTGCTCATGATGAAAGAATTTAAGGTGTTAGCAGGCTGCTGAGGGAGGTGTTTGGGTAGGATCACCTGGAAGGCTCCATGTTCTGGGAGTCACACTACACAGGTGTAGTTCTGCATGTCCCGGAGAAAACATGACCCAGAGAATCTGAAGAATCTCAAAAAATTTAAGAGTGTTCCATCACTCATTTCCCACAATCCATGAAGGTTGCAGGGACAGGTTTGGATCTGAGGTGATGGAATCTGCAGAAAGCCTTCTCTACCTAGGACTAAGTAGCACACTATCTTCACTTGTTTCTGAGAGACCTAATGATTAAGCATTTATTAATATTCTGATTTGATATCTGGTTCCAGATACTACCGGGAGCCAGCCAGTGGCTGCTTTGCTGTAGTTATTGAAAGCTGTCATTTGACTGACTTTTTGCTTACTGGACTAAGTTGGTTCATGATTACCCTCTTCCTTTCACTCAGGTCAGGGAGGGGGAACCAGGCTGGCCGTGTATCGTTACCTTCTGAATCCAGTTGACAAAGTGATGGTGAGACCTCCGGACGCTATCTTCTTGCTCCTGATGCTTTTCCTCATGTTGGATAGTGTATGTTTAGGTGGGAATGAAACAGAAGCAGTCTTTGCCCCTTCTTTAAATGGGATAATTGCCAGGGCATGGATTCTGTGCTTCCTTAGAGCATCTTTATGACAATGATTTTCTTAGTCTTGACCCACTGGCCTAGGAGCAGAAGATTTGGCCTTTGGGATTGACAACTTGCCCATTGGCTATAGGGGTTGGTCAAAGTAGTTCCATTAAACTTTAGTAGTAAAACTTTTCTAAACTGCTGGTGGAAAAACATAGAATTAAAGGAATGTTGGAAATTGGTAGGAAAAAAAATCTACTGCCTTCCTAACATTGATTATTATGAAGTCATTCTTTTAAAGGTGTAAATATTACCCATTTGTATAGTGCATTAAGCTGACAACATTTTTCATGAATTGCCTTTACCTCAGTAGATTTCTCCTGTGTTTGAACACACCTCACCCTCCTCCGCCTTCCATCTCCCCCTTCTCACCCAACAACGTTTCTGCAGAATGTGACCTTAAAAGTGTTTCTTCTTTAGTTAGAGCAAGATTTTGATTATTTAGTATTTTAAAAATATGTATGACCAGAGGCACCCACAGTCAGATTTAACAGATATTGGCACGTTGCCACAGTTGTTTCTGACAGTTAAAACAAACAACCCCGAATGCTACAGACACAGCCAAATCGCCATCCACCCATTCCTACTTCCCTGCTCTTTCTCGGTAGGGCTCACCAGTATCACGGGTTTTTAAATACCTTTCAATAGTTTTTATGTGTTATACTTTTCTCACATATATATACCATAAATAATATAGTGTTGAGTGTTTTGATGTGATATATTGTAAATATAATTTTGCATCTATTTTAACCCAGAATTTAGTTTTAAAGATCTGTCCATGTGGACACTGTCATATAGAGTCCATTCAGTGTTACTGCTGGATAGGATTGGTTGCAGGAATAAGCTAATCTCAGTTTATTGGCTTACTGACTATTGGGCTATTAGTTGTTTTAGTTCTTAACGATTACAAAGTTGCAAATAATAATGTGATCTCTTTCTTTGTGAAGAAGTGTGAGGATCTTTCTACAGCATAGATGGAGAAAAAATAGTACATCAAAGAGAATATAAATCTTCAATTTTATAAGATATATTCAAAATAGAAGAACGACCATAAATATTTAACAACAATGTCCGAGAGTTTCTTTTCTTCACATGCTTGTCATTGCATGATGTTCTCATATATATTTTAAAATTTTTTGTCAGTGGTATTTCATTGTTTTCATTTGCATCTCTTATCACTTGGAAAGGAAATCCTCTTTTATATATTTATTGGCTATTTGACTTCATTTTTCTGTGAATTTCTAGCTCATATACTAATTTCATTTTTTGCCTTGTCCTTACTAATTTGAAGGAATCCTGCATGTACCCCGAGTGCTGATCTTTTGCTGACGCAGGACAGTACACATTCTCCCATCCACGGCTTGTCTCTCTGTGGCTTTCCCACAGTGGCGGTAGTGGTTGCACTAAAGAAACTCTATCTTGACGCAGTCACATTTACACTTATGTTGCATGCTTTGGGGGTCTTGATTAAGACGTGTGTTACTACCCTAAGATCATACCAATCTACAATTTTTTTCTAATGATTCTGAAATTTTGCTTTTCACATTTAGGTTTTTAATACATCTGAGATTGTTAAGTGTACGGTGTAAGGTAGTGATGGGGTGTTATTTTTCCCATGTGGAAAGACAGCTGCCTCAGCGCCATTGACGGGAGAGCCCGTATTGTCCTCACTGATTTATAATGCCAGCCAGTCAGTTGTGAAGTGCTCGGTATAGACGTGTCTTGTTTCCGGGCTCTCTTTTCTGCCACTGTTTTATTGGTATATCTTTGTAAAAATACATCATTTGTTGTAATCAGTATAGCTTTATAGTAAGCTTTGACATGTTACAGTGAATTCCTACCTTTTAAAAATTATATACATAGATATTTTAATAATTAATGATCTAGGTTAGGAAATAGATCTCTGATAGGTTATTTTAGAGACACTGAAAAGATTAGAATTCCTTTTAAAAATTACTTTTGGCTTTTAGGTTACACTTCTTTGAATGTGATTCCATGTGACAACTAAGTACCATGGGGACCCAGGAGTATTAGGCTTACACAGGGTCTTAAATAAGGCCTGATGTAAGTTTCTTCCAGAAGCTGCCATGATGAATTTAATTGGAAATGAGTGACATCTTTTATTTGATCAACAAATTTATACTGTGTATGTATTAATTGTCTGTGATAGATTCTGAGTCTATAACCAATGAACAAATTAGAAATAATTATGGATTATGTAGACAAGCAGGGGTTACAGAGTTAAACAGATCATGACATGCAAAATTGTGAAGGCCAATGAGATTCTGATGTCAAATAATTTGCTTTGTCTCCAGAGGATGAACTCTGGGGTCGAAATGTTTGGGTCCAAATCGCAGCTTCTCCTTTTCTTATTGCTGTGACCATGAGACTGTCAGCATCAGCTTTCCCGTCTGAATAGCAGAAATAATAGCAGCACCTACCTCATTCATATATTTAAGACTGTTGAGTCAGTTACTGCATGTAAACTATTAAAACAGTGCACAAGGACAATGTTTAACAAACATTAACTGTTAGTACTATTATTTACAGAGAATAGGACCACATTGAGAAAGAAAGTGGTCATATGTTCTATCCTACACTTTTTGTGCATTCATTCAGCAAAATATACATCAAATGTAAGAAAATAAGGATGAAGATATTTCCTGAATCAAAAGAACATTTCTATTATGCTATGTCACAACAGTCTTTTTTTTTATTCTGAGGAACTTCACCTTTTCCCTTCAACTTTCTCTGCCAGTCCTCTTCAGTTAGTATACCAGTATGAGGACAGAAAATCAGAGCAGCGTGTCTGAGTTCCTCCTCCTGGGACTCCCCATCCGGCCAGGGCAGCAGGGCGTGTTCTTCGCCCTGTTCCTGGGCATGTACCTGACCACAGTGCTGGGCAACCTGCTCATCATCCTGCTCATCAAGCTAGACTCGCGCCTGCACACGCCCATGTACTTCTTCCTCAGCTACTTGGCCTTCACTGACATCTCTTTCTCATCTGTAACTGTCCCAAAGATGCTGATGAACATGCTAATCCAGCACCTCTCTATCTCCTATGAAGGCTGCATTGCACAAGTGTATTTTTTTATATTTTTTGCGGACCTGGACAGCTTCTTGATCACTTCAATGGCTTATGACAGGTATGTGGCCATCTGTCACCCTCTGCAGTACACCACCATCATGAGTCAGCGAGTTTGTGTCATGCTGGTGGCTGGGTCCTGGGCCATTGCGTGTGCTTGTGCTCTTTTGCACACCCTCCTCCTAGCCCGGCTGTCCTTCTGTGCTGAGCACACCATTCCCCACTTCTTCTGTGACCTTGATGCCCTGCTCAAATTGTCCTGCTCAGACACTTCCCTCAACCAACTGGTAATCTTTACTGTGGGATTAGCAGCGATTATGCTTCCATTCTTATGCATCTTGGTTTCTTATGGCCATATTGGGGCCAGCATCTTCCGAGGTCCCTCTACCAGCAACATCTGTAAAGCCTTGTCCACGTGTGGATCTCATCTCTCAGTAGTGACCCTCTATTACGGGGCAATTATTGGTCTATATTTTCTTCCTTCATCCAATAGCTCCAGTGACAATAACATAATTGCTTCGTTGATGTACACAGTGGTAACTCCCATGCTGAACCCCTTCATTTATAGCCTGAGAAATAAAGACATGAAAGGGGCCTTGAGAAAATTCTTGAATAAGAAAACATATTCTTCCAACTGACACTTGCCATGTAAATACAAATTATTAAAAATAATAGCTCATTTGTCTTCCTTCTTACAACTGTCACTCACAAACCTTGGGTGACATTCTTGGACCTGTTAGGGAGAAGAGTAAAACAGGATGTGCTTTGTAGGATTTAATTTGCTCTTTTCTCAGATAATGGGGAGTGGAAAAGACTTTGAGGATGCTGTGTCACTTTGGTATCATTAAATAGAAGCTGCCAGGACTGGTCCTTCTCCCAATTTTTAAGTTGTTGTAAAATGTGTTTGGTTTTTCACATCTCCATTTTTAAAGAATCTGCTATTTTGGTGCTAATACACCTTCTCCTTCCCCAGGTACCCATAAATCCAGGGATCCTGAGCCCTTCTAGAACCTTCAGAGAAAACATATTAAATTTTACACTCCTTGCATAATGATTAACACACTACTTGCTTGTTCTTTAGGAATGCATCTCACACCTCATTTCTCCCCAACACACTCAGATATTCAGCAACAACATAAATGTCACATCTGTTGTTTCAGGATCCAGCCAAAAGCTTAACATACATTAAAATCATCTATTTTAGTCCTGAGAACAGCCCTAAGAGATATGTTGGGGAAACTGAGGCCCAACGAGGTGAACACTGTGGGACTGAAGTGAGTGAAAGGAAGGCTTGAATCCTGGCTATCTGACCCCAGAGCGATTCAGCCAAGGATTCTGATCATTGTGGAGAACACTGTGTCCTGAGGAGGAATAATTAGCTCCGCCTAGTGGCAGAGAATGTATGAAAAACTTCCCAGAGTGGTGCTGCTTTACTTGAGACTGAACAAATCAGAATTATGCAGTCACACAAAGTTCTATCTTATCCCAATGATCCCAGGCAGAGAAGCAGCATGTTTTAGGGTGCTAAACTGGAAGCTTCAACTGAGGCACTGAGATTTCACAGACACCAGATACCAAAGTGAGTTGTAAGACACAAAATAAAGATGTTTCATTTTTATGAGTGATGGGTTGATCACTCAAAAGTAAAAAGAAACCTTTTTACTTTTAGATGGAACAAGTAAGTATTCCTATGAATTCAAAAATGTGTAGAATTTTTTATCCAATATTTTATCTCCAAGTGTTCCTAGTTCCTACAATTTACCTCATCACTCCTAAGTCCTTAGAAAAAGTCAGGAAATGAATGCATTTTAATAGGATTTTTAGATATTTTATTTTCAGATCTTATTTTTTGTTAGAGTAGGTATATTTCAGGGGTTTTGCCCTGCCATTCCTGTTTACATCACTTTAGAATAATTAGTTTTAACACAAAAATAGAGGAGTATTGAGGAGGAGCTATAATTTGAGCTTCATCGTGAATGAATTTGCTAGGTGTAAAATTTGGGAAGAACTTTTTAGGTTTTCATCCTTCTTCTCTACTACCTGTATTTTAGACCCTGGGTGGCAGATTCCTCTATCTTTTCAAGCTCCCTCTGGCGAAAGATAGATAAGAGCTTCACTATGCCTAATCTATTTAATAAGTCCACTTACTTTCCTGAAATGTACATGGTGTGGCAAAAGTACAATAGGTTTACAGTTGTGAATACATGAAACAGTGTATTTTTGTATTCTTATTGATTATTGTATTATTTTCCATACAAACAACCATAAACCTACTTTTGTCCCACCATGTAGACAATAACATCCGATTTCCAAGGTTATTCCTATCAACTTGAAATTAAAACACTGAAATGATCAAAGAATTACAATTTGGGCAGCACAGATTCAAGCAGAAATCCAAATGGTGACCCTATTACAGGTTGAATGCCAGGGGCTTTAATAATAAAAGGAAAGGAATAATTACATGGAAGGAAGAAGAATGCCTATCAGTCCTAAAAAGCTGAGCTACTCTTGGCTATACCAGATTGATTACTGATTCTATCTTCAGATAGAGAGTCCATAGCCGTGACTCTTGGTGGTCAGGATGTCTACTGTGCTGCTGGCTTTACAAACAATTGTTTGTAAGACAGTGTAGGTTTGGCACAGTCCAAAGATCTGGTCTAGCCTAAACAGTGGAAGGGTTCAAGGAGCAAGACGTGCAAGGCAGTTTCTCTGAAATGGCTGCTCTTGTTCTATTTTAAAATGGCTCCATGTATATCAACTTTAACATTACTCAGAACAAAGAACTCTCTCTCTCTCTCTGGCCTCTGGCCATCTAGGTGCTGGCCACTCAACCTTTGGCCACCCCAGCTCTTGCCACCCTTGCTTTTGCCCTCTAATTAGAATTTAGCACTAATAAACTTTGCCTGCATGCTAATAGGCTTGCTGATCTGTAATTCTTTACTGCATCGGCAAGAAGAACCAGGTTTCTCCTGTTAACACTATTACAGATGTCCCTGTTTCCTCACCTTTGTCACCCTCACCCAGCTCCCATTGGCCCTGGCCTTCACCACATTGTTGCCTGTGTCCATGGGCTATGCATATATATTTCTATGTTCTTTGGCTAATCTCTTCTGGTCCCCCACACCCCATTTCGTCTGAGATCTGTCAGTCTGTTCCATGTATCCACGTCTCTGGTCCTGTTTCGTTCATCAGTTTATTCATTCTTTAGTTTCCACATATGAGTGAGATCATATGGTATTGGGGAATATATCCTAAGAATCCTGAAAAACCAATCAGAAAGAATAAATGCACCTCTATGTTCATAGCAGCATTATTAAAAATAGCCAAAGTCTGAAACCAGCCCAAGTGCCCATCAGTAGATAGGGTGGATAAAAAAGATGGGGTACATAATGGAATACGACATGTCTGTAAAAAAAGAAGGAACTCATACCCTTTCTAACAGCATGGATGGACCTAGACAGTATTATGCTAAGTGAAATAAGCCGGTCAGTGAGGGTATTCTTAACACTTTGAAAAGGGCAGTTTTTTGTTGGGCAGTGTGTCTTGTGCATTTCAAGCCATTCAACAGCACTGGCCACTGAGCACTAACCACTGGTAGCAGCTCCATTCATTGGACTAAACAAATGCTCCTACACCTTTCTAAAGTCCACTGGAAATTTAAAACACCTGGCCAAGTTCACCAACACTGTTTTAACTTATTTTGGAAGAAGGCTAAGAGTTAGTTCTAGTACTTAAATACAAATTAACTGTGATTTTTTTAGAAGTGTTGCTGATTAATTAGGATGAGATTAGAGTGAGGCAAATGAAGCACATGTGTAAAATTTGCTTCAAGTGCTAAATTTGAGAGCTGCCAAAAACTCAGTAATTAAGGCAAATATAAATTAAAGATTAATTTTTAACTAAGATTAGCTCAATGCACTCTTTTACCAAATTAGAATAAATACAAAAGTACATGGTCAACCAAATAATAAAACTGAAATAAAAACAAAAACTACCCTCCACTTGAACAACTCTGCCTGCCCCACCCCACCCACTCCAATCTTAACCCTGTCCAATTCTTTATCAGTCTTCCTCCAGATGTTTTATATCCTTTTCCTCTGGCATCTTGATGGGTGTTTTCTTTCGTTTTCTTTTTATCTTTATTTATGCTGTGCCTAGTTGCATTTCTTTTGTTAAATTTATCTTTATTTAAGTTTGCTTAACTTCTTGATTCTGTAAGTTGATGCTTTTAACCACATTTGAGAAATGTTGAGTTTTTGTTTCTTTACATGAATTGTCTTCTCCACTCATTATAACCATTTTTCTTTTATGTAATGAACATACTTAGAATAACTGCCTCCACATCTTTTTTAGTCAATTTCAGTATCTGTGGTTTCTTGTGACTGTTTCTTTCTTGACATGATGCACTTTTGTTTACTTCGTGTGTTTAGTAATTTTTCAATGTTTGCTGGAAATTTTAGATGATGCATTTAGTAAGACTATGTTTTGGTTTTAAGGTATTGTCTTTTCTTCTGGTAGTCAGTTAAGTTACTGGCAAATCCTTTTTAATCTTTTCAGATTTTGTTTTATTCTTTGTTCAGGTGGTTCTATTTTCGCTTGTCCTTAGTTTCCTGGGCTTGGCCTTTACCCTAGGGCATGTTGATACTCCTAGGGGATAGATTTCCTGGGGACTGACCTGACTATGCAGACTGCTCCCTGTGCTCTCTCTGCTTTGACTCTGACAATAGTCAGATGTACCCCTCACCCAGTGGCCTCTGGCATATCCACTGAGCTCCTATTCCTGCAGCAGCCGCTCTGGTAAACCTGTGATAGGTCACCTGGAGCATGGCTATCCTAGCCTTTGCCAAGGATTCATGTTTAAACCCCATGTGCACTTCTGAGTTTTGGATAGCTTTTTCTTCTCAGGAACCTTGCCACACAAATTGCAGTTGCTTGAGTAACCCCAAATTCTGATCTCTACCCTCTCACCTCAGAGACCAGCACTCCATCTAAAACTGTCATCTGTGAAGTGTACCCCTGGGCAGCAATACAGGCAAATTTAGAGCACATTTCATGCATTTTTCTTCTTTTAAGAATCACAGTTCTGCTTTGCCTATTGTTGAATGCCTACAAACAGTTCCCTCATATATTTTATTTATATATTTTTGCTATAAAAAAGCAAGTTTGATCCCATTTATTCTGTCATAAATAAAGTAGAAACTAGATCATTGATTTTACTCATTTTTAAAACATATGCATTCAACTCTATAAACTTCTATGTAAGCACCACATTAGCTAAGCCCCACAAGTCCAATATGTCATATCATTTATTAATAGGCTATAATTTCAATTGTAATTTCTTTTTGGCAAATTCATTACATAGAGATTTATTATTTATTTGGAGGTTACTTATTGGGTATGTCATTTGCAGATGTATTCTGTCATTCAATAGGTTGTCTTCTCATTTGGTTGATGGTTTCTTTCACTGACTAGCCATTCTTAGTTCCAGACCCTGAAAGGCTGAACTCCCTTATCAGATTAGACTGATAATCACATCATTACCTTGAAAGCTACTTTAAAATCTCTAGCACACTCCCATGCCTCACTCCCAATTGGTCATCCTAGGACACAGAAGGCTCCCCCTGTTTTTGAGTTTACCACCTGATCCCTTTACCAGTCCTTTCTGGACCATTTTCCTGGCCTTTATAGAAAAACACTTTATTTCATTTTGTGACCATGCCCACTCAATTTAAGGAAAGAAAAAGTGATACATCATCATTCTGTAAACATAACTGAAAATGAAGATTTGGGCAGTTGATAAGAAATTAGAAACAAAAATAAAACTCAATTTTTTGCCCTGCCTGGCAGTGGATTGAGCGTGGGCTGGGAACCAGACGGTCCCGGTTCGATTCCCTGTCAGGGCACATGCCCGGGTTGTGGGCCAGGTCCCCAGTGAGGGCCATGTGAGAGGCAACCATACATTGCTGTTTCTCTCCCTCTCTGTCCCCCTCCCTTCCCTCTCTCTAAAATAAATAAATAAAATCTTAAAAAAAATAAAACTCAATTTTTTAATTAATTTCACTCATAAAAATAAATCCCAAATGTATTAAAAAAATAAACACAAAAATAAAATCATGAAACTGCCAGCAGGAGTATTTTTGTTATCTATATAAAGTTTGTAAACTATAAAAAATAAAACTGGCTGCATAAACATTTAAGATGTTTGTAGGACAAAGAATATCATATGAAAAATTTGAAAAGACATTTAGAAAAGGTTAGTTGTGCAGGTATGTTTTTAATATACCTTTTGCATAATTCTAAATGAACAAGAAAATGAAAGAGAAGAAAACTAAGTCCAAGCTGAAACAGAGACAGAAGAATGGGTACCACATGAAGACTCGTTACAAAGCAGCTATTCAGACAGGAAAGGATGCTCACGTTGCATGTGCCAGATGGAGCAGGTCTTCTATCCAATGACTAGGACAACTCTGCTCATCTTGGGGAATGTGTTCCTCTACTGAGTATATTCCCCAGAGCCCCTTTCATATCCCGATTCCTCAGACTGTAGATAAAGGGGTTTAGCATGGGAGTGACCAGGGTGTACAGCACAGCCGCAATGACATCCTTGTTAGAGCTGTTGGATGAAGGAAAAAAGTATAGCCCAATAATTGTCCCATAGTACAGAGACACCACAGAGAGGTGGGAACCACATGTGGACAAGGCTTTGCAGATGCCCTTGGTGGAGGGGACTTTCAGGATGGTGGCCCCAATGCAGCCATAAGAAACCAGGATGCATATGAATGGCAGGGTAATGACCACCACCCCCACAGTGAGAATAAGCAACTCATTGACTGTGGTATCTGAGCTGGACAGCTTAAGTAAGGTGGAGAGGTCACAGAAGAAGTGCTGGACAGCATTGTTCCCACAGAAAGAGAGACGGGCCAGGAGAAGGGTATGTAAAAGGGCGGAAACGCAGGATTGGACCCAGGAAACAATTACTAGCAAAACACACAGGCTCTGACTCATGATGGTGGTATAGTGGAGGGGATGACAGATGGCCACATACCTGTCATAGGCCATTGAGGTGAGAAGGAGGCTGTCAAGATCACCCCAAAATAAAAAGAAATACACCTGGGAAATGCATCCAGCATGTGAGATGGATTGATCCTGAGTATGCATATTCATGAGCATCTTTGGAGCTGTGACTGATGAAAAAGAGATGTCAGTAAATGCCAAGTGGCTGAGGAAGAAGTACATGGGCGTGTGCAGGTGAGAGTCCAGCCTGATGAGCAGGATGATGAGCAGGTTGCCCAGCACCGTGGTCAGGTACATGCCCAGGAACAGGGCGAAGAACACGCCCTGCTGCCCTGGCCGGATTGGGAGCCCCAGGAGGAGGAACTCGGACACACAGCTCTGATTCTCCCTCCTCATGGTCTTCTTCTGTTTTGCTATAGATGAAAAAAAAGATGGAAATGTGAAATCATTATGACTACCATATAATAGAAACTGGACAGTTAGTGAGTACATGATTTTAACCTGAATAGCTCATGGCTTTTGCCCACTAATGGGCTACTGATGCTCTGACATCAGGATATTATACATCCACCTAGAAACCAGCACAATTGCTTTTGGAAAAATCATGAAACATCAGAATGATGATCAGAACAGGTCAAATTCAAGTCTGAGGAGTCCAAGAGTTCATGAAAGAAATCTGAGACTAGGAAATTAGGGTGCAAGGCTAGGTCTATAACCAGTTATTAGAAACACTAATAGAGACTCTCCAAGTGGTCTGTTGTCCTTCTTAAATTTCCTCATGCCTCTCACATACTTTGGCTTATTTCTAATATTTTTCTATTTCCAACAATATTTAATTAATAACACTGTTTATATACCATTCTTTATTTCCATGGATTGGGTCAAGATAAGAACCCAGTGGACTGCCCTGGACCTCCCAGAAATCAGGAGTTGGAAACTTGGAAACATCATATGTAACTGCTCAAGACAAGCGCATTGAGGACAAGAATCTGTGTCAATAACGTAGATCTAGAGATGTAATCTGTTACATAGCCATCAGTCCTTCTTTTAAGAAAATTCCTTCCCACGACTCAACATGTTCAGTCTGGCAACACTCTTTCTAAAGAAATTGTCATGGAACATGGAGAAAAAGTCTGTTTCTCTTCTGCATTCTACCTTATTCTCCCAGTTCTTACCAGATCACTCTTATTCAAGCTCTTAGAACACCAGGAAATACTTTGTTTTTTCCAGTCATATCTTGGATCTGCCAAAGAATAAACTTTCTTAGTGTTCAGCATAGTTTATCAGATAACACTTCCTTTTTCACCTAGATTTTATGCCAGTGATTCATAACTGATGTTTTTCTTGTCATATTCTAACACTTCTTATACTTTGCCAATGCTCCCCACTTCTCTTTCTTTATCAGGTCAACTAATCTTAGACTTGCCCATGTGAACATACAAAATAATGGAGAAAGAGAACAGGATGGTCTATTTATTAAAAAATAGAATCCACATTCTATATAAACATCTATTCAATCTAAAGGTTCTTCTCTTTGCCCTGGCTGGTGTGGCTCAGTGAATTGAGTGCTGGCCTGCAAACAAAGGGATTGTGAGTTTGATTCCCAGTCCGGGCACATACCTGGGTTGCAGGCCAGGTCCCGGTTGGGGGCGTGCAAGAGATAGCCAATTGATGTTTTCCTTGCACATCGTTGTTTCTCTCCCTCTGTTTCTCTTTCCCTTCCCCTCTCTCTAAAAATTAATAAATAATATCTTTAAAGTTTCTTCTCTGTGAGAGCTGAGAAAATGTCTCACTACATGGAGCTTTCTGCTCTTATTGGTATGAGTTTTGTGGAGCCAAGCTAGAGATCAGTAACTTACATTGGGCACACACAAACACACAAACACATGCAATCACATTACTGAATGTGAATTCCACTCGTGACCTTTCATTGCCTCTTAGGTGATGAGCACTTACACCTTCAGCTACAAGGCATGGGAAGGTTCTTCCTTTAGAAGACACAGAATATAATGAAGCAGGTGGAGTCTCTAAGGGTCTCAGAGATGCATTACAACAGGGAAAATCATCAGTTGAAAACCAAATGAGATAGATATATAGGCACACTTGTTTACAACTCTGAGCAATGGGTGTGGATTCTAACTTTACAAATCATGGAGAAAAAATCCAAATGGGGGTGGGGGCACCAACCCCACACCCCCAGCTCCAAATTAGAGACAAACAAAGTAATTGCTTCTTGGCCTTTGGTTCCCTTGAGGGAAGAACTGTTTGTTGATATTGAGCAATAGGAGACTTCATCCTTGGAGGGTTAATGATAATAACCTCAAAGCAGCTACTAGGAACTTGGTGATTCCAAAAAGCCTTTTCCTTCTTAGTTGACATTAGGGAAAATGTAATTCCGAATTTATAACAAACCAAACTGGAGATTGAGTGTGTTCATGAAAATCTCTTGTTTCTGAACCCTATGCTATTTCGAGTAGCAAAAATGTGCCAATACTTACACTCACCGAACAAAAGAATGAGGGCCATTATATCCTCTCATCACAATGGGAGCCTGGGAAGTGGACTGTAGTTTCTGTAAGTCCTGGTCTGCTCAAAAGCTATGGAGTCAGCATCTGTGGTGCAGTCTTCTCACAATGGCTTAGAATTGCCATTCAAGAGCTGTTTTCCACTAAACCTCTTACAAATTGATTCCAAATATATTTCCTGCATCTCCAACTCCATTTCTTCAAAGCCAACTAGAAGATAAATATCATGTGCTTGTTATTCGAGGTGAAGATGTGTGAATATTCATGTTATTAATTTGTTCGGCTTTGTGTTAAAATCAATTACAATGCTACAATTAACCTGCATATTTCCTACAAAATATATTTTTCCTGGAAGTTTGGGCCAAAAACGTGTGTGCACGTATACACAGGAGTACATTATATAGAATAGAAAAATTACATTAGAAGCTGCTCTTTGTTGACAATTGTGTGTACTTTTTAAGAAGTTTTATTCTAATAGAGAAACAGTATGGCATTATGTTTTACAATTGAAAAATCTTCATGGTCTTGGACTGTGTAGTCCTCTCAAGTTCATATATCCTAAAAAGTTTTGCACATGTCCAGTTGGGGCCATAAATATGAGGGTCCATGGCAACATTTTTCATAGTAGCATAACAAGGTAAGAAAAAGTTCATTAACAAGTAAAATGAGGTATTTTATATAAGGTCTATTGTATAGTGATTAAAGGCCATATCAGTGAATTACAGAAATTAAATAAAGTAAGACTCCAATAATATGCAGAAACAAAGATTTTCTATGTATGCATATTGTTATGGAGTGATGTATTTGTCCAAAGTTTATATATTGAAGTCCTAATCCCTAGTGTGGCTGTATATGGAGATGAGGCTTCTAAGAACATAATTAAGGTTAAATGAGATCATAAAGATGGAACCCTAAACCAATAGAATCACTGTCCTTATAAGAAGAGACACCAGAGATCTCAGACTCTCTTTCCACATGCACACACCGAGAAATGCCATGTGAAGATATAGTGAAAAGGTGGTTTCATTAATTCTGTCTGACTTTCTCTTTTCAGTTTTACTTATTTCTGCTCCAGTTTTTGTATCTCTTTTCATCTCTTGCTTTTAAGTTTATGTTGTCTTTCTCTAGTTGTCTAAGGTGGAAGCTTTTAGGGCTTTCTTATTTTCTAATATATACATTTTAATGCTATAAATTTCCCTTGAAGTACTGTTTTTGCTGCATGCCACAATTTTTCACAAGTTGTATTTTCATTTTTATTTAGTTTAGAATATTTTAAACATGTCTTGTGACTTCTTGTTTGACCCATGTGGTATTTAGATGTATGTTGTTTAATCTCCAAATATTTTGAGATTTTCTAATTATGCTTCTACTATTGATCTCTAGCTTAAATTCTTTGTGGTCTGAGAGCATACTTTGTATGATTTCTATTATTTTAAATTTAATAAGGTGTGTTTTAAAACTTAGAATCTGGGATACATCGGAGAATATTTCATGTGAGCTTGAGAAAAATGTGTATTCTGCTGTTGCTGAGTGAAGTGTTTTAGAAATGTCAGTTAGATCCGGTTGATTGATCGTGCTATTCAGTTTGACTATACCCTTACTGATTTTCTGCCTGCTGCATCTGTCACTTATTAATATAGGGGTGTTGAAATCTCCAACTATGTAATAGTGTATTTGTCTATTTCTCCTTGCCATTTTATCAGTTTTTGACACTCTGTTGCTAGGTACTTATGCATTAATGATTGCTATTTCTTCTTGGTGGGTCAACCTCTCTATCATTATGTAATTTTAGCACTCTTTATCCCTTATAATTTTTCTGTTCTGAAATCAACTTTGTCTGACATTAAAATAGCTACTCCAATTTTCTTTTGATTAGTGTTTGCATGGTATATTTTTCTTAATCCCTTTTTACTGTATAGTGGTGAAATATACATAACATGAAATTTATTATTTGAATTATTTTTTTAAGACTTTATTTCTTTTTAGAGAGAGGAGAAGGGAGGGAGAAAGAGAGAAAGAGAAACATAAGTGTGTGGTTGCCTCTCACGGGGCCCCCACTGGGGACCTGGCCTGCAACCCAGGCATATGCCCTGACTGGGAATAGAATTGGCAACCCTTTGGTTCACAGCCTGCGCTCAATCCACTGAGCTACACCAGCCAGGGCCATTTGAATTATTTTTAAGTGTACAGTTTGGTGATTTTAAGTACTCACATTATTGTGCAGCCATCACCACTCTATCTCCACCACTTCTTCTTCATCCCATACTGAAACTTTGTACCCAGTAAACAGTAACTACCCATTCCTCAGTCCCTCAGCTCCTGGTAACCATTCTAATTTCTGTCTCTATGCACTTGACTTTTCTAGGTACTTCATATAAGTGGCAACATACAATATTTTCCCTTTTGGGTCAGGCTTTTTTCACTTAATGTAATATCTTCAAGGTTTATCCATATTTTGGCATGTATCACAGTTTATAAGGCTAAATAATATATACTATTTTATGTATACATATACCCACATTTTGTTTGTTCATTCATCTGTCAATGGAAACATAGGTTACTTTCACCTTTAATAATATTTTCCATGGTGGCTGTACCATTTTGCATTCCTACCAGTGTGCAAGAATTATAACTTCATCATTGCCATTTGTTGTTTCCTATTTAAAAAAAATAATAATAATTTTAATGGGTGTGAAGTGGCATCTCATCGTGGTGCTGATTTGCATTTTCCTAATGATCAGTGATGTTGAAATTTTGTCAAGTGCCTTTTCTGCATCTATCAAGATGATCATGTGGTTTTATCTTTCATTTTGTTAATGTAGTGTATTACATTGGTTGATTTGCCAATACTGAACCATCCTTGCATCCCTGGAATAAATCCCAGCTGATCATGGTGTATGATCCTTTTAAGGTGTTGTTGAATTTGGTTTACTGATAATTCGTTGAGGGTGCATATGTTTATGGAATATATTGTAGTGATTATTTCACAGATGTATACTTACTCTCTAAATTTATCAAGTTATATGCATTAAATATGTACAGCTTTTTGTAGTTGATCATACCTCAATAAAGTGGGGTTTTTTTTAGATTTTATTTAATTATTTATTTATAGAGAGAGAGGGGAAGGGAGGGAGAAGGAGAGAGAGGGAAACATCAATGTGTGGTTGCCTCTTATGCACCTCCTACTAGTGGACCTGGCCTGCAACCCAGGCATGTGCCCTGACTGGGAATCAAACCTGGCGACCCTTTGGTTCGCAGGCCAGCACTTAATCCACTGAGCCACACCAGCCAGGGCTAAAGTGGGTTTTTAAATGTAAAAATTACAATAAAACCCAATAAACCAGTGATAAAAAGAAAACCTTGAGAGTAGACTCAGGAAAATGTGTACATTTTAAAGAAAGATAAGAATAACAGCATATTTCTCATTGTAAAGTATTCAAACAAGAAGCCAATGAAGCAACATCTCTTAAGAGTACTAAGAGGTAAAGGAAGGTGAAATAAAATAAATTAAAAAAAAAGCTTTTTTTTAATCTTTTTTAACTATATTTTATTGATTATGCTGTTACAGTTGTCCCACTTTTCCCCCCTTATTGCCCCCCACCCCCTTACCCCCACTTTCCCCACCCTTTAGTTTTGTCCATAGGTCATACACATAAGTCCTTCTGCTTCTGCACTTCCTATACTATTCTTAACCTCCCCCTGTCTGTTGTCTACCTACCATTTATGCTACCTGTTCTGTGCCCCATTCCCACCCTCTCCCCCAACCACTCCCCTGTTGATGTTCCTCCATACCTTATATAACTCCCTTTAACAGTTCATACAATAAAGGCTGGGTGGTGATGAACTTCTTGAACTTGACCTTATCTGAGAAGCACTGTATCTGCCCTTCCATTCTAAATGAAAACTTTGCTGGATAGAGTATTCTTGGATGTAGGTCCTTGCCTTTCCTGACTTGGAATACTTCTCTCCAGCCGCTTCTTGCCTGTAAGGTCTCTTTTGAGAAATCAGCTGACAGTCTTTTGGGAATTCCTTTGTAGGTAACTGTCTCCTTTTCTCTGGCTGCTTCTAGGATCCTTTCCTTATTTTTGATCTTGGGTAATGTAATTATGATGTGTCTTGGTGTTTTCCTCTTTGGGTCCAACCTCTTTGGGACTCTCTGAGCTTCCTGGACTTCCCGAAAGTCTATTTCCTTCACCAGCTTCGGGAAATTCTCCTTCATTATGTGTTCAAATAAGTTTTCAATTCCTTGGATTTCTTCTTCTCCTTCTGGCAGCCCTATGATCCGTATGTTGGGACATTTACAAATGTCTTGGAGGTTTCTGAGCCCCTCTTCCGTTTTTTGAATTCTTGTTTCTTCATTCTTTTCTGGTTGGATGTTTTTTTCTTTCTGCTGGTCCACTCTGTTGATTTGAGTCCCAGTTTCCTTCTTATCCCTATTGGTTCCCTGCAGATCTCTCCTCATTTGTTCAAGCAATTTCGATAATTTTTCGTCGAATTCTGTGAGCATCCTGATTACTAGGGTTTTGAACT
>PVJI01025942.1:0-19689 GCA_004026765.1 Micronycteris hirsuta
TGGGAGGGGTTGTCACAAGAATCCTTTCTGAGGAGATGACATTTGGCTGGCGCCTGGAGGATAGCTGGAGCTGGCAGCGGAAAGATGTAGGGAAATGCATTCTGAGCAGAAGGAACAAAAAGCAGAGAGGCCCCAAGAAAGTTTAGCTGTTGTGAGGAAAAGGAAGAAGGCTCAGGAGGCTGGAATGAAGGAGCTGGAGATGCAAATATCTGGGGAAGAACGTTCCAGTTGGAAGGACTAGTGGGTGGCCAGGCTCTCAGAAAGGGGAAGCCAACAAGGCTGTTTGGAGGGACCTAGAGGAACCATGGACACTGGAGCAGAGGGAAGAAGAGGAGAGGGACATGTGCAGGGTGTGGAGAGAGGTGGGGCCAAAGCTACAGAGCCTTGGGTGCTGTTTAAGGGTTCTGGACTTTATCCTAAAAACAGCAGGCAGACAAAGAAGGCTTTCACACAGGGGAGCCAGGTGCTCAGATTTGCTTCTTTAGGAGAAGCCACGTGAAGCATAATCTGAAGGAGGACAAATGCCTATTTCTATGAACCTCCAACAGCCCTGTCACATCTGGGGAGTCACCCTTCCGAGAATCCTATAGGGGGACAGGGCCAGTTCCACATGCCAGAAGCTTAAATCATAAGGACTTCCTTCCTTGACCCCTACAGTTGAAGCAAGGGTGAGCTGGGACAGTCACCTAGCTGTGCCTCCCTGGGATTTGTGTCTGGGCTAGTGCCACAGAGCAGCCAGACCCATCAGAAGTCATTCCACTGAGGGGGGTGGGGGTGGCATGCAGCAGTCTGTCCATCAGGGGAGGTCCTCAGGCAGGCTGTGGGCCGGAGGACACTGAGATGCTCGGGAAAGCACAGCCCCACCCAAAGAGACAGCTACTGCCCAGCCCCGGGGATCTGGACCAGGCCGTAAATCAAGCCCGGTATGGCCAAATCTTCCAATGTTCCAGAAGCTGGAAAGCCAAAATTTTATGTAAATTTCCCAGTTTTTATGCTGATTACAAATTAAAAATTTAAAAAGCCAGCAGGTTGGGGCAGAGAGGTCAGACATAACATGCCATTGTGACCAGTTTGTAATCTCTCCTAATGTTTTATCCTTTTGAGATCAGGAAATCCTTCCTTCCACCTAACAAGGTAAAGAGGGAGTGTTTTAGCAGAGGGCTGGGAAAGAGTCAGCTGGAGACAGGAATTTCTTGACCGAAAGGAAGCTGCTGAGCCCCCACTGCTCCCTAAAGTACACAAGCCCAAGAGCAGAGGCTTAGCTGAATCCAGAGAAAAGGAAGCAGTGGCACCTTCGGATTAAAGCGCGTGGCAGGAAGAAGCCAAGGGCAGAAAGAAGAGCAAACGCCTAGGGAGATGGCCCTCATCTGTGGATGGCCCTGCTGATCCCAGGAGCATCGCGCTTCCTCTGAAGAGGAACAGGCAGCATCAGGCAGGAGGAAGCAATAGCCTAAGAGACCCAGGCTCTCCTATCAGCACACCAAATGACCTTGGGCCCTCCCTGGGCTCAGTTTCCCCTTAGCACCATGATGGCGGGTGGGGGCGGATAAAGGGGGGTAGGTGAGCCCTAAGAACATGCCCAACCCTGCCGTCTTATGCTGCTGGCATCCCTCACCCCAACAGCTGTAGGATGGGCAGTCTTTCCAGAGATGCCCTACAGGGCATAGGGGCAGCAGATGAACTCAGAACACCCCCCTACCCACCCAGCACCAGCACCACCACCAGGCACTGAGCAATCATTTCTGGAATAACTTCAGATTCAAGCAGCTTTTGTAAACTGCCCCATTTAAATTAAAACAAATCAATATGCTTTCTAAAATTTAGTCTCAGCTAAACAGCTGTGACAGTTCATAGCAACCTGAACTTGAAATGAACCCACCCTACGTATAAATAAAGCCTTTGATGTCTTCATTAGTTTCTCACATGCCATTTTTTCACAGTCTATCAGGCTAAGTGCTTTGCAACTTATATATATTTTTGCAGGAGGAGTATTTAACCTTCTGATTAGTCACCGCAAGCAGCACAATGACAGAAACCCTGATTTTGCACACAATGAATTTATTGATAGATTTAGCCCATTAGCTGTATTTACCTGTCAGTTCTATGGACACTAATGAGTTGTTTTTCAAGGACTAATGAGAACTGTAATGGCTAATGGATGTTTACAGCTTCACCACACAGCACCATGTGATGCCGTGAGCACCCGCTCCCGTCCCTCTGAGTCTTTAATTGGCACCATCAGAGGACTCTTTAATTACATTTGAGCAGACAATAAAGATCCCAGCCAAATCAATGAGAGGAAGGCAGCGGGATTCCACAGAAGGCTGGTCACTCCAATGGACACCGGCCCGGGGCTCCCTCCAGCAGTGTGACTTCCTCGGGACAGCCTTGGTGGGAGCAAGGGTTGAAGAATGTCCGTGTGGGACCTGTCCCTACAGATCGGCCTCCCAGCTCACCCCCTGGGCTTGCGCAGCAGGGCTGGAGGTCATTGTCCTGCCAGGGGAGTCCTGTCCACAAAGCGTGATCCCTCCAGGCATTGGAAAACAGTACCTCCTTGGACTTGGCCTTTTTATTCATCAAGGACATGTCTTCATACATGTTACCTCCAAAGAGGAGTCCTGGCTAAGGTAATACTAACCAGACAATCTTAGCATTAGCAATGGAGAATCGGTTACTAATAAACTTCTTAAGAAAAACCTGATATTTGTAGTACCTACTCACTCATTCATGCATTTATCCATTTATTCAGCATTTATACATGCTGAATAAGTACCCACTGAAGATAAAATCCACCAAAAAAGATAAAAATACAGTAATATCTCAACAAGTCCATGAGTAAAGGGAAAGAGCACCTAAATTGACAGAATGCTTTTAAAGAAGTGTAAGTATATCACTTTCAAGTGCATAAAAACTCTTTGTAAAGATAACCTGTCTTCACCAAGGTCCCATGCTTGCTGGACCTTCTGTTACAAGTTTCTGGTCAGAGTCGCTCTGCCAGATGGCTTAAGAACACCTTGATCTTTTTAGCAGATGAAACTGCTGCTGATTTGTTCTTCACAGAAAGGGCAGAGATCAGCTTGACTGATGGATCAAATCTTCATCAGAAGAGGCTGGTAAGAATGGGAAGGAGCAGGTTCTGGGGATGTTAAGGAACTGGGGCTGTTAAGCCTGGAGAAAAGTCAACTAATATAATGGGCAGGTTGGGGGGTACCACTGAGAGAGGTCATTTGTTTATTGGCCCAGTGGGATCATGCACAGATCACCGGGTATACGGCACAGGGTAGGGCAGCTCATTGAAGGACAACACACCTACAAGTGAATCTACCATGGGATGTGCTCTCCCTCCAGCCCTGACTTTTCCCAGGGCCCCAGGAAACCCTGATGGAGAGACCTCACCTTTCTCATGGCTTCCTATGGGCCATGAACACATTCAATTTGGTGATGAGAATGCTGCTCGAGAAATCACAAGAGCAGTTTCCATAGAGAAGTGGGGGCGGAAACCAGATTGCACAGGGAAGAAGGAAGGCGTGGGTGGTGAGGAAGTGGCAGCAGTGACAAGTTGAATGATGGAGAGAGACAGAGCAGTCGCTCGGGGGGTCAGGAGGACCTGAGCACGTTTGTAGGTTTCTGGGAAGATGTCAACTGAAAGGGAAAGATTGGAAATGCAAGGAAGGGGAAGTGACTGATGGAGCAAGGTCGCAGAGGTGTCAGGAGTTGGGCGGAACAGAATAACAGAGAGAGGAGGAGGGACTGGCCTCAGAACAAGAGAAGGACCCTACTTCCGATAGCAAAGGGGGCACAACGAAGATGCCCAGCATTTTTGAAGTGGAAGAAAGAAATCAAGGGCACTTCAGTCTCTCCTTGTTTTGTTCCCTGAGAAGATCAGGAGACCTTAGTCATCTCATCCCTGTGCGGGGGGCGGGGCGGGGGCGGTAGTAGAGATCTGGAGCACTCACACTCGGACTCTCAACCAAGAGCCACTCAGGATCTTAGGAGACTGAATCTGCAAGGCGGTCTGGCTCTGCCCAGGAGGGAAAAGGAGCAGCAGAATGGTTTTGCCAGAGTTCAGGATTAGCAGGGAGCCGTGGGCAGTCAAGGGCATAAAGGAGACCATTGTTGGAAAGTTGTGAGACCACTGATGGAAGAGCTGGCTGTGGGGTCAAGGTGAAGTGTCTAGAGGAGGATGAGTAAAGACAACCAAGAGAAGCAGGGGCTGAAGAGCCTGTTAAGGGTGAAGACAAAGTTCGGAGTATTGAACGACATAGGGGAAAGGCGAAGGAATTCAGGGACCAGTGGAATTTCAGGACCGACCGCGGTCTCGTGCAGTGACTAACAAGGGTTTTTTCTCCAGAGCTGATTTCCTCCTTTTCTCTGAGATCATCCTAATCAGGGAAGTAAAGCCATAGGCAGCCTTTTCCTGTCCCCGTAGAAGATAGAGGTCAGGCATGAGGCCCGATATCTGGTGCTCCTGGGGTGAGTTTTGGCTCTGTTGTGCCGCCAAGTCACAGCATTGCTCCAAGGAATGGCAGGGTTCCCACCTCAGATCCTAGGACCAACATGCCGATTGCTAATTCCTTCTTAGAACAGCAGTGTTCCCACATCCCAGCCTGTAGGAATAGACTCACCGTGACCCTTTCTCTGCCTGGGTCTTGTGGGTTCCTTCCTCAGGTGGATGGGGCTGCAGTGAGGATGGAGAGAAGTAAATAAATTTGAGGGATTTTTAAAAGGTAGAGGCAATAGAAGTTGATGATCTGTTAGACAAAAAAAGAAAGAGGCACTTGGGGTAACACCCAGGTTTTTATGCGGGTATCTGGAGAGATGCTGGTGAGCAGAACACGGAAGGAAGTGGAGATCTGAGGGGAAAGTGATAGCTTTTTGGATTTTGGGGTGTGAGCTGCTGAGTGTCACGGAGGAGCCTTGCTGAGAGGTTGTCTACAGGTCTGAAGCTCAGGAGAAAACCCTGGGTTGTTGAATGCAGCACCCCTGGGGGCTGAGGCCACGGAAGGGGGAGGATGAGCACACTCAGGGACAGCGGTTACCATGCAGACAGGAGAGCTGAAGACAGTGCCCTGAGGATCGGCAACATTGAGGGGTAGGAGGGGCTGAGGCAGAGGAGCCTGGAAAGGATTCGACAAGAGGAGATCCAGGGACATTAGACATGAGGCAGGACAGTAATTCAGAGCGGTCCTGAAAGGGCTGGAAATGACCATTAGCTTTGGATAAAGCAACACGGAGGCCTTAACCAGGTGGGCCTCCGTGAGCATAAAGATGAGTGATGGGGATAGCAAAGAGAGAAAGCTGAGGAAGTAGAAAGAGGGGCCTACCCTTCCAAGAATCTGATAATAAATAGGAAAAAAAATGGCAAGGAGGATAAGTAATCATCGGGTTCAGGGAGGGAGATTTTATTTTTAGATTGCTCTATAATCCAGGGAGAAATATCCAGAAAACAGGGAGAGGAAGCAGGAGGTCGAAGCTATGAGACAGAGAAGAGGCGACTGGCTGAGCAGGATGGACAGGAAGCCTGGGGGCTGGATTCAGGCCCTGCGTGCGGGATTGGCCTGGACAGAAGAGCAGGAAGAACGCCTCTGCCTCCTAAGTGAGAGGAAAGAAGACAAACACGGGGCTGGGGATGGATAGATTTATGATGGGAAAGTGGAAAGGAGAGACAAGGAAGACGGTCTTCAGTCACCCTGTGGTGAGTGTGGAGCTTCAATGGCAAAAGTAGGGACGTGGCAGGAGCCCCAGAGTGGCCACATCTGGTGCAGCAGGCCTCGTGGTGGCAGCCGTGGAGGTACCTTAGGATGGAGCCAGAGCAGAGCAGTATGCCGATGGCCTCTGTGAAGCAAATGGGGTAGTGCAGAAGTGGGGCAGGGCGTTGTGGGTGCCTTCGGCATCCCAGACTTCGGCTTTCTGTGACTCCTCCTACCTTCTCTCCCCTCTGCCTTTGAAACCCCCTGAAGTTCACTGTCGCACCACAGAATCCCACCTGCTGACAGGAAGCTCTAACTTGCCCTTGCCATGGGGAGAACTGTGGACCAAGGGTTGGCACAGAAACAAAGATATCATCTCCAGAGGGAAGCAGCTGTGCCACATCAGTGTGCCCAGGCTATTGTTGGCTGGATGACAATAGAGAATTTTCATTGTGATGAGGAGAGGAACAATGGAGAAAGGGTGGGAGGAAAGAGGAGAAAGGAAGAGAAGAAGGAAGGAAATATTTATCTCATTCACACTTATTGTGTGGAATGCACGCCACGTGTTTTGGGAATATTCGCTTATCTAACTCTCAAACCAACCCTGCAAGATGATACTATTCCTACTGTAGCGATGAGAAACCAGTGGCTCCAGCTGGTCACTGCAGGGTCTGCAGAGAGCTGATGAACCACTAAGCTCTTAATCCAGGTCTTTTTTCCCTCTGTGGTGAGTGCCCTTCCCACACTGCTCTGAGATTCTGTCTCAGCCACCCCTCTTAGACCTACAAGGACCTACATCACAACTACAACCACATGCAGTCTCTTCATCACGGTAACTCAGACGAGGGCCTGCTACCTGCCATGGCCTAGAAGGGAACAGCATTGCAATCACACATTGCTGAATGTAAAAGTTAAAAAAATTTTGTAAACACTTGACTTGGAGTTGTAAGGCGTGAGAGAGTTTGGTTCCTGGCTCTAAAGCCCACAAGCTGCGTGACCTTAAATATGTCACTTCGCTCTCTAAGCCTCAGCTTCCTGCTCCATCAAACAAGAACTTGGACCTCCTAGGGTTGTTGGAAGAGTCCAACATAATGAGGGGGTGTTGGTAAAGGAACGGCCAGCACGCCAAAAAGAAGAAGAAGAGGAAGAACGAGAATGAGAACAAGAAGTCACTACCGCCCTGGCTGGTGTAGCTCAGTGGATTGAGCACGGGCTGGGAACCAGAGGGTCCCGGTTCGATTCCCAGTCAGGGCACATGCCTGGATTGCAGGCCAGGTCCCCAGTGAGGGCCATGTGAGAGGCAACCATACACTGCTGTTCTCTCCCTCTCTTTCTCCCTCCCTTCCCCTCTCTCTAAAAATAAATAAAATCTTAAAAAAAAAAAAAAAAAAGAAGTCACTACCTAGGTTTGTACTGTTTGCTGATTTCTGTGGTGTAAATATTCTTGCCATGGCTGATGTCGAGCTATTACTCCGACACCCCTGAGCGGGGAGCTGGAAGGAGACGCGGGCACCTCCTTTGCACGGTACTTCCTCCATACAGATGACAACAAGTATAAACAGCCTCTGGGGTAATCTCCAGAGTCGAGTTGATAATAAAATAATTAGAAACGATGGCATTTTTAGTGTTTATTGCATTTGTTTTAAATGTAATTTATTTAATTATAAGTCTATATAATTTAATCTTTCATGATTGCTGTGTTTAATGACTGGTTCACAAAATTCCTATAATGAAACAAGTACCTTTCACGAGCCAGCACACACGGATGACAGTGGCTGCCCTGGTACTGAGTCAACACGTGGAGTTCGGATTCAAACCAGGTCTGGCTGACTCCTGCGTCTGCGCTTCCACCAGCTGCCCGCCTGCCCTACAAGGTGCGGATCTGGCTGCCTAGAATTGCTGGTGGGCCCCTGGGCCTGTTAGGGAAAGCGGGGGAGGAGATGCTGATCTGTAGGCACCACAGTGAAGGAACTTGGCACGGCCTTCCCGCCGCGGCACAAGTTTGGGTTCAGCTTAATTAGCAGCCCCCTTCCCTGCCTCTGCTCATCCAAGTCAGTAGCAGCCTTTGCAATAAAACTCTAATAAATCACCCGGCTGGTGTAGCTCAGTGGATTGAGCGCGGGCTGGGAACCAGAGGGTCCCGGTTCGATTCCCAGTCGGGGCACATGCCTGGGTTGCGGGCCAGGTCCCCAATGAGGGCCATGTGAGAGGCAACCATTCATTGCTCTTTCTCTCTCCCTTCTCCTCTCTCTGAAAATAAATAAATAAATAAATAAAATTTAAAAAAAAAAACCTCTAATAAATCCTCTTTCTGGGCACCAGCATTTGTTGGTCTTCCCAAGAGGTAGACCACTGGTCAAGGCCCTCCCTTCAGGCCTCTCAATGGCCCAGGGCCTCAGTTTCCTCGTCTATCAAAGTGAGTGAGTTGGGCCAGCTGACCTTGACAATCCCTTCTGGACCTTAAGTCCTCAGACCTGACTTCACACAGAAGTGCTGCTGGCGGCTCTGGCAGCTTCAGAGCGAGGGGGTGACATGATCATGGCAGGAACCTGAGGATCTGCTGGAGGGGCATGTTCAGGAGGCAGAGACCAGACAGGCAGCAACTATGCCAGCGTCCTTAAGAAGTCCCAGTGAGGCAGCTGAAAGGACAAGGCACCACCTTTTTGCACAGCAGAACTACGCCCGTTGGGGAGAGAGCACACTCGGGAGTGAAGACACTTGAGGGCCCTGTCCTGCTCCCTGTTCTGACATTCGTGACAACAGTCACTTCCTTCTCTGAAGGACACCTTTCTCTCCTCCTCCATAAAGTGAGGAGGTTGAACTGCATGTCATCTGACTTCTATTTCCTGTAGCGATAAAGACCCAACCGCAGGTGAGGAGATGGAGAAGAAGGGAGCGGTGTGGGGCATGTGACCACTGATCTAGACAGAGTAAGGGGAGAGGAGGGCCCAGTGGCTCAGTATGCTCAGCCTCAGTGGTGCAAAGGGGGCCAGAGGAGTGTGAGTGTGTGTGTGTGTATGTGTTGGGGCTGAGTTTCGCTTTGGAAGCCTGTGTGCGCAGTGTTGGCAGTACCTCCAATATCTGAATAGCGCCCCAGCCCTGGGACAGACCTGGGGCCTGGGCCCAAGGGTGAGTGCTGCCTGGGGACCATAGAAAGAAGCCGGCTGATCTTTGCATTGTTGCCATGGGGCCCCAGGAGCACTGCAGGCTGGGAAACGGCTTCCAGGGGCAGCTCCCTCTCCAAGGAGCCTACATCATGCTTTTGGCAGAGTATTAGGTGGGAGTCTCAGTACACAATGAGCTATTGTTCTTTGAGGCTTAACATGAAATCTGTTTCCAAGGTTTTATGAATCATTTTGCTGCTGATCCTTAAAAAAAATAATATACAAGCCTCAGTGGAGGAAGCCTTCAGCTTATTTTCTCTGAGAGAGAACATGAACTTGGGGAGAATTCTTTCCCACATCTTGCCTGTACAGACACTTGATCTTCCACACAACTGTCAGAAAAGCCTCTTTGAAGGTTGTGATGCTGCCTGTGGCACAGGCCACCTTGGCGTTGAACCTCAGCCTGGGAAGGAAAACCTGGATCCTGAGGGGGGAACAGAAAAGTACCCAGATTCAAGGCTGCCAAGGAAAATTAATGACAAGTCGCTCTAGCGAAAGCTGAGCAGTTGCTGTGTTACCTGGGCCGGAGCCTCAGGAAGTCCAGCTCAGCAGGAGAAGCCTCTGCAAGGACAGAGGTTTAGGCCTCCCAGGAGGATCAGCTTTTGCCTTTAAGTAATAAAGTTCTCCTGTGTGTGCCAAGAACTCACTTCCTACAATGTAATGCAACTCGTGGCCAAGCAGAGTTCCCTGATTTATTCTTCAAGTACCTGCCTTCTTGCTCGCTTGTCCTTCTGTCTGGCTGCTGCCCTACTGGCTGAAGTTTCTTCTTGAAAACCTCACTACAGATGATCATGAAGAAACAGCCTTGGACTCCAGTTCCCAAAGGCGCATTCATTGGCTGTGCCACTTAAGACGTCCCAACACCCAAGGAGAAGGTAGAGCCTGGGGTCCCTCAGGCACCTTCACCATGCACCTTACAGCAGGTCTTAGCAACTTGCTGAATCAACAGCCGAGGGATGGAGTCCACCCCAGACAGGGGTGGACAGGATGGCCTGTCTGCAGTTCGTTTTTCCAAACGGACAATGAAGAACTTACCTAGAGCTCATCTGGTTCTGCCACCATCGTCAATGTGGACCCCCATTTCCAACTTCCCAGCAATGGCTGCATTCCCTGACCTGGTCTGATTCTTGACCTTGACATGCTCTGGCTTTGCTTCCCCTTCCCCTTCTGGACTCAGCCTCATCTCGGTTTCTCTTCTCCCCCTGCTGCCCCGGCTCTGAACACCCTGCAGCCCCAGCCAGCACTCCCCTCGCCTCCTGGGCCTCAGTCCCTGCCTCCTCCAACTGCCTGGCTCCCCCTTGCAGATGGTTCCAGTGCCGGTTATTATTTAAGCGAGCTGCTTCTGGCTCACATGTTAATTAAAACCCGCTGTCCAAAATCTCTTGGTACAATTTGCAGTGTAATCTGTAGCCTCTAGTGCATCATTGTATCTCTATTAAAAGGGATTCTCTGTAATGATGCGGGGATTTAATTAGTTTCTTTGCCAATGTTGTAAAACACAGTGATAAACGAGCCAACAGGTCCGCGGATCATTATTCTCCTCAAGATGAGCTTATTAGCTGATTATGAATCATTAACAAAGTCTACATGGGATTTTCTTATCTAATTCAACACAATTTTTAACATTCAGTGTTCAACATCCATTTCTCTCCACCAGCAACATAGGGTGGTGATTGTAATCTGCATGTATGGCTTCCTACTCTCTGCTTACGCTTCCCACCTCTTAGTATTTCATTTTAGATGTGCTGTGGGGGAAGGGCTCTAAATGTGACCTCCGACATTATGACCATATATTATGGTCTCCAAAATACGTATAAATATACATGTAAATATTGGAGACCATATTGTGACTAATTCAGGGTCCCGTTTTATGGAGGAAAACAGCCACCGTGACCTGGAAGTATGTGTGTTTGCAGGTGCACACTTGTGTGTGTGCCCATGTGCAGTAGAGAAGCAGCTTGGGACTGTATGAGTTCCTGTGTGGGTACGTGTGCTCTGTGTAGTCATGTATGTGTGTACATGTCCATAAGCCTGCAGATGGTGCTTACTTGTTCACTATGCATTTTGTGTATCTGTGTGTATTATGTGTGCACACAAGTGCATGCACATAGAAGGGAGATTAAGGAGAGAAAATTCTAAACGGGCTTTCAGGTTGATGTTATTCAACCACTGCATGAGATGTCAGTATCCTTCAAAAGCTTCAGTGGGTCTCTTGTATCTTCCCAGCTTGGGTTCATTCCCCTTTCAAGTCAGCACATGTATGGGTCCCAGATGGGAGCCAGGCACAGTGTTTGGCACTACTGGTCCTTACAATAGCTCTGTGAGGTAGGGGGTACTCTCCCTGTTCTATAGGTAAGAACCTGGGGTTCAGAGAGGTTAAATGACTGGCCAGGGTCATAGCTAGCAAGTGGTGGAGTCAGGATCAAATGTAGTTCGCTTCATTCCAAAACCCTTTCTGCAACTCCAGGCTGCCTCCTGGGTGTTGGCTTCCTCTTACCAGAGATCCCTGTGGTTCCTCCGGGACCCACCTGGGCACTGCTCCCCTGCAGCACCACCTCCAAGCACGCACCCCCTTGGCCATGGCCTTCCAACAGGCCAGCTGCGGAAAGAATAGCAACTGCATCCAGGACTAGGCACCCCGGGGAGCACCTCTGCGGACTTGGTCTCGGCAAGCGAGTAGTATCGCTTGAGCCATTAGCAACTCTGACCACAACTGCTGTTGCTAGCAAGTGACAGACAATTACATACAAGTAATTGACATAAAGAGAAGAATACTGGGTGTTATCACCTCAAAGTGGCAGTGACCAAGAGACTCTAAGTGGAGGACAAATATGCATGTGAGCGCAATCGTCACAGCTCAGGTTGCTTGAAGGCCAGCAAGCTCAGTCCCCAAACACATAGGCCAGATGGAGATAAGGAAAGTTAGATTTGGGTACAACAAGTATTAGGGGGAGAATTGTGTCCCCCCCAAATTCATCCATTGAAGTTCTAACCCCCAGTACTTCAAAATGTGACTGTATCGGGAGAATGGATCTTTAAGGTGGTCATTAAGTTAAAGTGAAGTCGTTAGGGCAGGCCCGAGCCCACCATGATCGGTGTCCCTGTGAGGAGAGGAAATCTGGATGCAGACACACACCGAGAGGAAACACTGTGGAGACACGGGGAGGAGATGGCCACCTTCTGAGAACTGGGGAGCGAGGTCTCAGAGGAGACCGCCCCTTTCAACACCTTGATCTCCAACTTCTAGCCTCCAGAATTTTGATAAAATTAATTTCTGTTGTGTAAGCCTCTCAGTCTGTGGTCATTTTTCTTATGTCAGCCCTGGCAAACTAATACAGGAAGCAAACCCTTACAGAGGATACTTCACCCATCAGCGAATGCAGTGTCCACAACGAACACTGCATATGAACAGGTGAATACTTGAAGCCAGGGCCCATACCCAAGCAGGTCCAATGTGACCTTGTTGGGGAAGCAGTGAAAAGCTAGGTGACAGGAAATGCTCTATGTGAGGCATAGTGACTCCCAGTGATGCATCCATTCAGAGTAGGAACCGAGCAAGTGAGGGTCCTGAAAGCACCTCTGCAGAGGCCCGTGCCCAGCCCAGCCAGTGGAGCATCAGAGCAGCTCATATGCCCATAGAGATATGAAGTTCTGGACAAAGACACAGAGGTAAAATCTTGGTCATGCCAACAGAGTCAGTGTGATGGCAAGCAGGAGCAGGCTTTTCAGAGCTTTCCTCAAGTCCATGGGAGCAAAGTAGGTGTTTCACAAAGGTTTGTTGAATGACTGAGCATCAGTTAGCTACCATTTCTGTATCAGTTAGCTCTTCTGTGTAATAAAGTATCCCAAAACTTAATAGCTCAAAACAACAACCATTTATCATTACTGTCTGTAAATCAGCTAGGATTTCTGTTGATTTGAATCTACTTTCTGTTAGTCTGGGCAGGCTTAAGTGATCTTGGCTGGGCTTGCTCATGCATCTGTTGTGGTTTGGCAGTGGGCTAGGGGCTGGATGGTCCGGGGTGGCCTCATCTAGAATGACACAGTCGTCTTCCATGTGTCTCTCACATCTTTCCATCATGGTTTCCATCAAGCAGTTTCTCATGTCAGCAGCAGGGGTTAAGACAAGAGAGATAAGAGAGAGCTAGTCTTGGACAGGGGTCCAAGAGAGAGCTACTGTGGTTGTCAGAGAGAAGGCAAAACTGCAGAAGAGGACATGGAAACTTACAAGCACTTCTCCAGCCTTTCTGTATCATATCTGCACATATCACATTGGCCTTAGCAAGTCATGTGGCCAAGCCTAGAGTAATAATAGGAGAGAACTACAAAGTTACAGGGCAAAGGATACAGAGATCATTAACTGGGAGCTATTGGTGTAATTAATCTACCACAGAGAGTGAATCAATACACATTTGGAGCAGAAGTCAGTGGGAGCAAAACTAAACCCAGACTCAGTTGCTGGTGGAGTGAGGCCATTTATTCCTCCTGTCCTTGGTCACAAATGGCTCAAAAGCTGTAAGAGCTGAGTTGGACCCTCTGTAGGGCTGCAGGGAAAGACTTCAAATAAACCCCTGTGAAAAGGTCCCTGAGACTACTACACCCAGCCCCCACGTTACATGATTAGAGTGCTCCTAGATGTTGTGTGGGAATCTGAAAGTAGTGGGGTCTTCAGAGTGTCGCCCTGGGTACGCTTCTCACCCTGCACACTCTGCCTGGGCAATCACGTCCCTTCTCACCATCGCAGCCACTTTTCCCTGCCCTGAAACCGATGAGGACCCATCAGGAGCAGTGACTTTATAGGACAATACCCTGAAATTGGGAATTGAGGGAAAGGGAAAGAAAAATATCTCTTGAAAGGCATTGACGTAGACAGTGGACTCTGAAATATATAGTGGTAGTTTTAAAAGATTCTCCCAACAAGTTCTGATAAATAGCCCACTACCTCAAAACTGAGAATTACGGATCTATATAAATAGATAATTTCCAAATCTAAATCTCCAGCCCAGACTGTCCTTCTGAGCTCTAGCTTCCTATGCATATCGTCACTTGGCTGTCCCATAGGTCATTGCCACAGAAATGAAGTAATCATCAAAAGTTGATCCTCCTCATGTGCTCCTTATCTTGATCAATGGCTTCAGCACCCATCCAGTCACCTGAACTGAAATCTGGAAGTCACCCTTGATTCCTGTTTTCCCCCTATTAATCCAACTCCACCCGGCATCTCCACAGTTAGCAAGCTTCTGTCATTTCAATCATCTACAGTAGCCAAAAGAATACTTCAGAAAATAAAATCTATTCTATATTAGCTTCTTAATCTATCCTCCATGTCTTTAAACTGCTCTTTTATTTTTTTTTCAAAGACTTTATTTTTATTTATTTTTAGAGAGAAGGGAAGGGAGGGAGACAGAGAGGGAGAGAAACAGCAATGTATGGTTGCCTCTCACATGGCCCTCACGGGGACCTGGCCTGCAACCCAGGCATGTGCCCTGACTGGGAATTGAACCGGGACCCTTTGGTTCCCAGCCCGCGCTCAATCCACTGAGCTACACCAGCCAGGTAAACTGCTCTTTTAAACTTGTATGTCTTCAGTGGCTGTCCACTACTCAAACATCTTCGCACTACTCATAGCATCTTAAAGGACCTGGTTCTTATGTAGCTTCCTGGCTTCATTTCTCTGCTCTCCTGGGTGAACATCTTCTACAATTCATTTAGTTCTTTAACTGGCATTTGACTTCACATTGAAGCTTTTGCATGTGCTATTTTTTCTGCTAAATATACTCTCTCACGTCACCCCCTATTGCCAGTTTGCTCCTTGTGCTTCAAATCTCAGCCCAGACATCTCTGTCTCAAAGAAGACATCTGGCCCTGGCTGGTGTAGCTCAGTAGGTTGAGTGCGGGCTGGGAACCAAGCGGTCCCGGTTCGATTCCCAGTCAGGGCACATGCCTGGGTTGCAGGCCAGGTCCCCGTGAGGGCCATGTGAGAGGCAACCACACATTGATGTTTCTTTCCCTCTCTGTCTCCCTCCCTTCCCCTCTCTCTAAAAAAATAAGTAAAAATAAAATCTTAAAAAAAAAAAGAAGACATCCGTTACCTCCATAGTTTTGTTCATGTCCTTTCCTAGCATATCCCCTGCCTAGCACTTCTCACATTGTATTTAATGCCACTTTGCTTCTCTGTGTCCCCAGTTAGAGTATAATAAGCTCCATGGAAGTAGGAGCCATGTCTTCATGGTTTGAATCCATAGCCTTGAATCCCAACTCCATCCCAGTATAGCTCCTGTACTTCGAAGGACAATTAACACAAAGCAAACAAAAAATGGTTTAATAAATGAATAAAACCCTGATGAGTCACATGTAATTAATTTACATACCCCAAGGAAACTTCCAAGCTGCTTACATGAAGTCTCTTTGTAAGATGCCAATAGTCAACTTTTAGTTAAGGTTTTTATATCTGTGGTTTTATTTAAATAAGAAACTCAAAAAGCAGGGGGGCAATTAACTGGGAAGCTCATTCCCTGCTCTCTGCTTAAATAAGAATCTTACTCTGTGTCCAATACCTAAACCAATGGACACTTCTAGAATTATTGATTATATTTAAATATTAATCTGCTTTTTAAATGTCCTATGACAGTATCTGTACCATAAGAGATCGTATTCACTATAACCAACCTACATCACAATGACCTGTAATTGTGGTGTTTAACCTAAAGAAAAAGAGAAGCTTTAATCTCTGTGTTCAAATATCTCAAGGGAGTTTTGAAGGCAGATTTGAATGGGCATTTTCAGAGACTGACCAAGACTGGGGGAAGTCTTTGACTTAGAGCATTTTCTCATGGACAAAAGCAGAAATTAATAAAATCAACTTTGACACAAAGAGGCAATTAGTGAAAGACAATGCTCAAGAATTTTTTAAGAACATAGAATCAACAGATTTGAAAGTTTAAAAGAGCAGTTTAAAGACATGGAGGATAGATTAAGAAGCTAATATTCATTTAATACAGCTTCAGAAATGAGAAATGGAGATAATGATAGAAATGGCATATTTGAAAATATTAGAACTGAGAATTTTTCAGAGTTAAAGAAAATATAGTTCATTATATCAAAAATAGATGAAATGAAAATAGTTCTACACCTGGAGACATATCATAGAAGGCCTGTAAAGTATTATAAAAAATGAAATCTTAAAACTACCAAGAGAAAGACGATTTACAAAGGGATGATAACCACAATGACAGCAGGATTCTCAGCAGCAACAATAGAGGACAAGAAGACAGCGAACAGTAGCTTTGAAGTGCTCAAGGGAAATGGCTGGCAATCTTGAGTTTTATACCCAGATAAACTATCATTCAAAGTGAGAGTAAAAAAAGACATTTTCAGACGTACAAAGATTGTGAGTTCCCAACTCATGAAAAGCACTACTAGAGACTTGCAATTTCATCCCCACCGTGTAAAGGTGGGACTCTCATCCCTGCAACAACAAAAAGCCAAACAAACTGAACACCAATGACTTCTCTTGGACCCATTAGGAAACTAAGATCAAAGGGCAAACCACTCCCCTGAAACCTGGAGAGATAGGTGAATACAAAGAGTCACAGCCAAGATCCACTTCCCTGGAGCAAATACTCTAGAACCATAACTGATAGAAACACGTAAACCCTGACTTAGATGAGCTGTAGGGGTGAAGTGTAGAACAGTACGCGCAGGAAACTCTTCAGAGTTGCAGTCACAGGGAACCTCACACTTTTGTGTGTTTTATCTCCAGGAACCCTACCAAGTTGTCATGGTAAAGAGTCAAGAAAAAAAGCCCTGGCTGGGGTGGCTCAGTGGATTGAGCACCAGATTGTGAAACAAAGGGTCGTCAGTTCGATTCCCAGTCAGGGCACGTGCCTGGGTTGTGGGCCAAGTCCCCAGTAGGAGATGCAGAAGAGGCAACCACATATTGATGTTTCTCTGCCTTTCTTTCTCCCTCCCTCTCTCTAAAAACAAATAAATAAACTATGTTTAAAAGAAAAAAATCCCATGTTTCTGTCAGGGAAAAAAAGTCACAAGTTTGAATTAATGCTCAGAGCATTCTCTTTAACCCAGTCCTATTCGTCATAGGAAAAATTTCACCAGAGTTTTATCTGACGTGAGGAAAGGGGACTTATCGAATTCCATCTCTCTCTACCTTCCTGTCTCACTTAAAAGGGAAAAAAGGTAAGAAACAGTTGTGAAGGTCACAGCTCAGGGACACAGGCCCACTAAAGACTGGGATTAATCATAGAATTATAGAATTCTTCTCCTCTCCCCACACATTTCTACCACCACGTTGATAGGACTCCAGTATAATAACAGTGAATTGTAGCCGAAACAGTTGTAAGAGTCAGACTCTATTTAAAAAGGAGTTGTTAGTGAAACCCAAAGACAACAGGTAAGACAAAAATCAAGGATACTAGAGGAAATTAACGCCTTTGACACCTCCGGCTGCAGCTAACACTAAACACCGCCCAACTCCGGCCCCATTAAGGTAAAGCCTGACACTGGAGGCCTAGTCATCACCAGTACACCTGCTCTGTGGGAAATGCCTAGGAAGGTTTTCAGGGAGAGAAACAATGAAGTGGATCAGAAATTCACATCTACACAGGGAAAGAAAGATCATTAGAGAAGGAATAAATGATGGTGAAATAGAAATATTTTCTTTCTCTTCTTAATTGACCTAATAGAGAATTACTGTTTGTTCAGAGTCCTAACAGTAACAATGTATTAGGTGATTCTGGTATATGGATAAGAGAAATGAAATAACAGCAATGTAAAAAGGGACTGGAGCGGAGTACTGGGAATACTCTATTATCAGGTACTTTTACCACCCATGAAGCAGTACAGTGTTAGTTGAGACTGGACTTAGACTAGGTGTAAATGTATATTGCAAACTCTAGGGAAACTGCTAAATTGTTTTAAAGAAGTATACTTGAAAGCCCTGGCTGGTGTAGCTCAGTGGATTGAGCGTGGGCTGGGAACCATGCGGTCCTGGTTCAATTCCCAGTCAGGGCACATGCCTGGGTTGCAGGCTGGGTCCCCAGTGAGGGCCATGTGAGAGGCAACCATACATTGCTGTTTCTCTCCCTCTCTTTCTCCCTCCCTTCTCCTCTGTCTAAAAATAAATAAATAAAATCTTAAAAAAAAAAGAAGTATACTTGATATGCTAAAAGAGGAGAGAAAATAATATCGTATAAAATGTTCAATTAATACCAGCGAAGACATAACAGTCCTTAATGTGTATGCACCTAATAATAGGACATCAAAATATATGAGACAAGAACCAATATAACTGCAAGGACCAATACACAAATCCACTATTACAGTAGGAGAGGAGGCTTCCACACCCTCTTTTTGGTAATTGATAGCTCAAGCAGGCAGAAAATCAGTTAAACTCAACACTGTCATCAATCAACTGAATATAATTGACATCTATTGATTACTTCATTCAACAACAGCAGAACACATTCTTCTCAAGCTCACACAGAACATTCACCAAAACAGACCACATCCTGGGCCATAAAATACACCTTAAGAAATCTAAAAGAATAAAAATAATACAATGTATACACTCAGATGACAATGGAATTAAACTAGAAACCAGTAATAGAAAGATACGTAGAAAACCTCCCAAATACTTGGAGATTAAACGATACACTTCTAAATAACACACGGGTCAAAAAAGAAATCTCAAGAGAAATTTTAAAACATTTTTAACCAAATAAAACTACAACTCATCAAAATTTGGGAAATGCAGTGAAAGCAGTGCTTAGAGGGAAAGTTATAGCATTAAATGTATATATTAGGAGAAAGAGAAAGATCTAAAAATCAGCAATCTAAGCTTCCACCTTAGAAAATTAGAAAAAGAAGAGCAAGTGAAGCCTAACATAAGCATAAGAAAGGTAATAATTAGAGCAGAAATCAGTGAATGGAAAGCAGGAAAACGGAAAAAAGCAACAAAACCAAAACCTGTGGGTCTTTAAAAAAAAAATCAATACAACTGTTAAATCTCTGCATCAAATTAGAAAGGAAGACGTATATCATCTCTGTTTGCAGATAACATTGTCTTATATATAAAAACCCCTAAAGACTTCAGAAAAAAAATACTGTTAAAGCTAAAAAAAGAATTTAGTAAAGTTGCAGGATATAAAAATCAGTTGTGTTCCTATACACTAACAACAAACTATCTGAAAAAAATTAAGCAAACATTTTCATTAATAGCATCAAAAAGAATAAAATACTTAGAAATAAATTTAACCAAGGAGGTGAAAGATCTGTACACTGAAAACTATAAAACATTAATGAAAGAAATTGAAGACAAATGAAAAAATATCCACATTTGTGAATTAAACTAATTAATATTGTTAAGATATTTATTCTACCCAAAGCTATCTATAGATTTAATGCAATCCTTGTGAAAATCCCAATAGCATTTTTCACAAAAAAATAGGAAAAAAACCTAAAATTTATATGGAACTACAGAAGTTCCTGAATAGCTAAAGCAATCTCATGTGAGAATAAAGCTGGAGGCATCACACTTCCTGACTTCAAATTATGTTACAAAGCTATAGTAACCCAAACAGTATGGTACTGGCAGAAAAAGACATATAAACCAATGGAACACAATAGAGAATGCAGAAATAAACCCATGCATATATGGTCAACTAATTTTCAACAAAGACACAAAGAACACACAGTGGAGAAAAAATAGTCTCTTCAATAAATATTATCAGGAAAACTGGATATCCACATGTGAATGAAGCTGAATCTTTATCTTATACCATACACAAAAATCAACTCAAAAATAGATTAAAGACTTA
>PVJI01025943.1:0-19693 GCA_004026765.1 Micronycteris hirsuta
CTTTCATCCTGACAGCAATTCTATAAAGTTTATAATAATTGTGTGATATTCAGGCAAACTACTTTTCCAAGTAACCCAAATTTTAGGGGGCTCAACACAATAAAAATTTACTGTTCTCACAGTGAACTTATCTAATAGAAATTAAAACAAATAATACTCAGGTTATAGAAAGTTGATTTTAAAATAATTTAATTCATAGAATATTCAGCATCATACATAGTCATTCACACTGTCAAGTCATCTTTTGGGCTAGACTCCACAAATACATTCAGGCAAAAATATTCAGAAACAAATTCTTCACATTTCATACATTTTTATGAACTGAAGTTTCATAACAACCCTTATGAAACTGTGTGGTTATATCTTGATATCTTAAACACACACATTTATTTTTAATTAACAAACTATAATACAATTGTAGCATTCCAAGTGCTTTTTATTTTTTTATTTTTTAAAGGTGAAAGTATCATTTTTTAAAGATTTTATTTACTTATTTTCAGAGAGAGGGGAAGGAAGAAAGAGAGGGAGAGAAAAGATGGTGTGCGAGAGAAACCTACGTTGGTTGCCCTGGCATGTGCCCTGATTAGGAATGGAACTGGCAATCTTTTGGTTCGCAGGCTTAATCCACTGAGCTACACAAAATAATTTTAATTTTTAAATTTTATACAATTTACTTTCATTGAGAAAATTTTTCATATTTTTAGTCATTTAGGTCAGGGGTTGGCTTTTCCTGTCAAGGGTTAGATAGTAAATACTTGAAACTTTGTGGGCCAGTCTCTAACACAACTACTTAACTCTGCCACTGTAGCTCAATAACCGCCACAAACAATACAGGTCATGGCTGTGTTGCAATAAAACTTCATTTACAAAAACAGTTCATAGACCAGATTTGGCCCAGGAATATAGTTTGCTGACCTCTGATTTAGACTGTCAATAGAACCTAAATAATATTAAAATCTTAATTACAACAACATAATTAGTAATTTTGCTTAAGTGGGGCACAAGAAAAATAAATATGGAATTAAAAAGTTTATGAATTATATGTCTTAATTTTATTACTCCTTCAAACAATCAGCAGTCCATCAACAATACCTGAACAGGTGCATATTAGAATCGGGGGAGGGGGGGATTAGGAATGAGTAGCAAGTGAAGGAGGAGAAAATCAAGAGATTAGGTATCCTGGAAATGAAGTAAAGAAAGCATGTCAGGGAGAAGAAAGTCATCTTATGGACTGGTGGAGAGAAAAATCTAGTGAGTTGGCTTTGAGGAATAATGGGAGATAAGTTATTGAGGTAGTAATTAGAGACAATTTATCCATGCCAGCATGATGTTTATTACTCATTGCCCTTACTGTGATCTCTCATATCTCCTTGCCTCTTATGTAGAGTTAGAAGCCTGATATTATACACCTTACTAGGAATATACCCAAGTGTGTGCTAGTGTAAGGCAAAGCCAAATAATATTTTTGCCTTACAACCATGAACAAATATCATGTTCCCTTTGTCCTCACTGTGCCTTCTTAAAACCAAGAAAATATTTGGGATTAGAGACCACAGTGGTTTTCAAATAGTCAAAGTTAGAGTTTTGTAGCATTGAAATGGAGTCTTCACTCAAGTACAATATAACTGAAATAGGAAAGAGCAATCAGACTATGCCCAAATCCATTGACTAACTTTAAGACGGCTAATTTTTCTTAGTAGGAAGCACTGTAGAAGAAAGTCCCAAGGGGCCTGCCAGTTGAGACCCTTTCAGGCAATTAAGAAAATTCATCTTACCTTCGCTGAACGTTTGTATATTGTGTCACCTGTCTCTGGCAATATAAAAAGAACTAAATTTGACACTTGGAAGTCCTGATTTTTTTTAGTGCAAAAAAACAAAGTCTGATATAACCTGACTTTGCTACAGTAAATGGAACTGGGGTGCACCAGCATTTCCAATTCTCTCAACTTTAGCCCCAAATGGACTCGGTCCAAGCGTTCCTGAGAAAGTATCTGTTCATGTTCGCAATCTGAAGGCTCAACACCTGCGGGGACAGAACGTACTGCACCCAGGTACCTCAAAAACATTGCACTTGCGCTCTCTGAAGCTTACAACATCGTCACTTCTCCAGTGACTCCTGTAAGGGATCCAAACATGGATACTTGAGCCCACCCAGGGCCTTCCCACTTAACAGAAGCTGCCCCGGCTTGAAGGAGACCCCCGGGATCTAGGCCAGCCCGGAGGCTGTGCCTCTGACGTCACTGCCCCAATCCCAGTGCATCGGCATAGAAACCATCCACAAGTGGGACGCGCTGACTTCGGCAGGATTTTCCCTAAAAGAATCCGCGAATGAGTGGGTATCATTTCCCCCTGCCTTCTCAAGTATCTCCCTGTTCCGCGAGGGCTGGGTCAATCACGCTCCAAAAGAGCAGGACATTTCGAGGCTGTGGCTTCAGTTCAGGTACGGCGGGGAGCCCACCCAGAAAAACCTGGGCTGTACCCGCAGTCAGTTGACCTACGTGACTCGATAGGGCCTGGCCTAATCGTGTTAGCTTTCCTGGAAGGATATAAGGTCACATGAGGCATCTCGAACCCAGCAAGTCACATGAGGCCCTAAGCTGCTTTCTGGATTTTTGTGCATGCTCAGGCAATCTACTGCCCCCTAGGTGGGAAATTTGTGGGCCACATTGTCCTGCCTTCCCTTCCGAGGTCGGGACACACAAACCCAAGTAACTGTCCTTCCCAGCGCCTAGTGCTTGCTGATGGAGGGCCTGGGACCAGACAGCCAAAAGATGCTGAGACCACTGGGACTAGGGTATTTTCTCACATTCATGTTCTCTGCGATACACATGCTGTCAGGTAGAGCAAGCTGAGAACACTGACAGCCCGTCTGGCCCTGCTGGGTTTTTGATTCCCAATCTGGCAGCTCTCTGGAGGACCTTAGTTGGAGGAGCATTGGTGCCTGTGGATGTCACTAGCTTGGTGACCCAGGCATGTCCCTCACCCCTCTGCCCCTCTTCCCGCCCCCCCCTCCCCTTAAAATCACCATCCCCAGAGATTTCCCCCAGGATATTCCCGGACAGTAAGGGCCAGCTTTTCCATTTTTAGCTCCTGGGGCCAAAACAATCTACAGTGTCCACAAGCTAAAATATCTCACCACCAGGAGGACCTTCACCACCAACTGGTTGTTCAGGACTTTTCCTCATTTGTGGAAACCAATGGGCCTTTTTCCACATCTCCTTTCTAAACGTAGGCTACCTCTCAGGCTTAATGTATTACATGCCTCCCAGTGAAAAAATGGATCAGCCCTTTGGCCTTTAAGACTATACATAAAACTGACCGTATCCTTTATAGACCTTTTAGCGCTCAGGCTCAGACAGTCCTTTCCTTGTAGTCCTTGACTATCAACCATCATGAGGCCAGAGAAACTAACTGACCTCCTTTACAAAGTGGAAGTTTCATTAAAACACATTTCAAAATCAGGTATACATTTTCCTTTAGTGTTTATTAGGTTTAGCAAGTTTATCAAATAATATTTTCCTGTTCAAGCTGCCCTGGAATAATGCACTTTTGAACCAAACAATTCATAACTGATCTTTATATTAAAAAATAGATTTGGCATTGGCTATTATACAATTGAAGACTACCTCAAAGCCTCTCCTCTGATGCTTCTGCTTGGATGCCAGTTGCTGCTGCAAAGAAGCTCAAAAAAACCTATATGGAGGAGAGCTGAGACCTCTGGCCGACAGTCCCAGCTGAGCTTCCAGCTGGCATCTACCAACAACTGTCAGCCTTGCAAGGGAGGTCATCTGGATATTCTTTTATTTACTCCTCTTCAGGAAATGGAGTCCTTTTCAAGTTGTAGTACATGAATGAGGTTTGGGAAAAACAGATAGTTGGTATGTTGCAGTGGGGTGGGGAATAAATGGCAAGCAAAAGCTGGCAGAAAAGGAAGAATATCAATAGGATCCCCATAAGGCGGGCATTCTAGACAGTGAGGGGGGTGGGTACTCCAAGAGTGGGTGGGCTTGTGAGGAGCAAACAAGACACCTGTTGTGATGAAGTGACAGTAAGCACAAGTACTGAGCTGGGGAGTACTGGGAAGGAATAAAGAATAGGTGGCTAGGTCCAAAGATGAAACAGAGATAGCCTGTGGCACAAAGATGGATATCCATCACCTATTGTAGGTAGCGTACCTGTTGTAGACTGGTTAAGAAAGAGTTTGTATTGTCTAGATACTTGAAGAGCCATCATACAAGAATGCAAATAAAAGAATGCTTAATAACTATTATTAAATCATACTCAGATTTAAAAACAAAGGTTCTTTCATTCTTACATTAAAAAGTACAAATTTCATAAGTTTTCATGATTCACCAGACTCATTCACTCATGGCTAATTTTTGTATAGCTATTTTAAAGGACTTGATGAATAATCCTAACTTTCCCCAGTTGGAATCATTGGGTTTACAAGAAGTCCCTATCCAATAAATTGCTTCTTCTGGAAAAAAAAAATCATTGGGTTTCTTTAAGTATGCAGCTTGATATATCATCACTTAGAATTGCAAAGAAGAACACATGAAAGTTTACAGTCAAAGTAGCAGCAGTTTTTAAAGGGATAATTTGGATCATGTTCAAATAGAGCTCTACAAATTTCTTATCGTACTTGTCTTCACCAATCTGAGAAACTAGTTATATGAACATGAAACAAACCAAAAATCTTGAGCTTCATAGAGCTTTCATCAGCCCAAATAAATGCATTTATTTAACATATTCTTAGCACTTAACCTCATTAATAAGTTTTTGTACATACAAAATATTCTTCTGAATTATCTACACTATAGCAGTTACTTCTGAGCATTTATTCCTGGACACTCACAAGGATGAACAAGCATATATTGCATACTGTAGTATTATTGAAAACCATTTTGGAAAAAATAACAAAAACGAGTGAGACTATCATTTCACAATACATATATATAAAATCATGTTGGTGCACTCTCCCCTGAAAGCATGTACACTCCTTTCTTTGCTCTCATGCATGCATCTCCTGAATTCTAAGGGTCCCCACAAGACTTGCAACCAGGGGAGCAATGGGCAGTGGCAGCTCATCCCAGGCTTACTCCCTGAACCTGTCTCCAAGGCCTTTTCTCAGACTTTACAGTGAGCTAAAAGTAGTACCACCTTGGCTCCCTTATATCACTGTGACTTTTATTTCTCAGTGAGTCCACACAGCCCTGCCCTCATGGCTCTCTTTCCTATAATGTTTTTAGAGAGCCAAAGCAGCCCCATCTAGGCTCTCTCCTGTTGCTTTTTCTATCCTAACCCCTTCCATATTTCACTGTCCCCAGCTTTAAAAAACATACTCTCCAAACAAAATATCATGTTGTACACTTTAAACTAATACAAGAAGACACCTTTCAAAATTGGCTAACAGCTGTCATTTAATGAGCACCTACTAGATGCAGAGCACTTTCCAGGTCAGCTGGGGTTAACATTCACATTTATAAGCTAGAATTGCAAAGAGTGCTGATAGGCATAGCTCAGTATAATTGTTACAACTCCTTTGGATACTAATAATAGAGAACCCAATACAAACGGGCTTAATAAAAAGAGAATTTATTGGTTTATATAAAAGCAAAATTATTTTTAATAATATATTTTTAAAGATTTTATTTATTTATTTTTAGAAAGGAGAAGGGAAAGAAAGAGAGAGAGAAACAACAATGTGTGGTTGCCTCTCAAGCACCCCCCTATACTGAGGACCTGGTCTGCAACCAGACATGTGCCCTGACTAGGAATCCAACCAGTGACCCTTTGATTCGAAGGCCGGCACTTGATCCACTGAGCCACACCAGCCAGGGCTAATAATAGTTTTTAAAAAACAACTGATTTATTTTAATTATTTGTGTTATTCAGAGTCTATATTTTCCACAGTCCAATGGTATTCAAAACATCAAAGTCTGATTCTGTAACTTGCTATTTTATTAGTATCATCAGTAATTGAGAAATTCATTTTTTTTACAAGTAGTGTCCTTAAGGTAATTTCAGAGATAATTCATCTACATAATAGATTTCAAAAGGATCACAGCTATCCTGCACCTGTAGTTCATTATCAGAACTGAATGAAATATCTGGCAACAGTACTGCTATTCAATACTTAATAACTTGTAATTACGGTAGTAATTACAATTCAAATTTAAAGGTAATTCTACTTAAGGGGCACAATACAGTCGTTTGGGTCATAAATTAGTCAATTTCTTAATTGGCCTACTTCAATTCTCAAGACTGTGAAACAAGTACAATATAACAGCTGTTATATCTCTATTTGTTTTTATTTCAATTAGTAATAATTGCACCTTGGATAAACCTCACTGGCTATGAAACTGCCAATGCACAAAGTTCTATAGTGTTTTATACCTTTGGAAATGCTCCCATTAAAAAAAAATTGTACTTGATGTGCAAAACTACTCAGGGAGGTCAGTTAAGACTGGCATAGATAGCACTCTCATTTTTCAGGTGGAAAAACAGACTCAGCTATATTTTGTTGAGCAATTTAACTTATAAAAAAAATCACATAACCGGTGAATAGAACAGATACATCTGTAATATAGGCCTCCAGACTTCCAGTCCCATCTTCCATTACACCAAGAGTAAAATACTAGTTAAGATGGCAGACTCTGGGACTTCTGGCCAAGATGGAGGCGTAAGTAAACACACCGTGCCTTCTTGCACAACCAAAAGAGGAAAAAAAACAAATTAAAAAACAAAAAACAGCCAGATCTGACAGAAAATTGAAGTGAGTGGAAGTCCGACAACCAAGGAGTTAAAGAAGACATGTTCATCCAGACCGGTAAGCGGGGTGGAGCCGGGCGGAGAGCATGCAGTGAGAGGGTGGTTTATGGAGTGGTACCAGCAACACTGCAGCTGCCCGGAGAGACCCGCATCGGGCTCGCCTGGCCAAAGTGCAGCCGGTGCACTCAGCGAAATATGCAGCTGGCCCACTCAGACCCAGCGGGGCTGAGACTGGTGGACTAGGTGGTCCCTCATTCACACGCAGATAAATCGGGAGAAAAAGCTGGGGAGTGCAGCAGACCTCGCAACCCACCATGGAAGGGAAATAAAGCCTCAAACTACCAATTGAAAACACCCGTGGGGGTTGAGGCGGCGGCAGGAGGACCTCCTGACCTCAAGGGAGAGTTCACTGGAGAGACCCACAGGGACTTGGAACTATGCAAGTCCACTCACCCCGGAGCCAGAAAAGAGGAGCCCAACTTGCTTGTGGGTAGTGGGGGAAGTGCAGAGAGCGGAGCAAGCGCCATTGTTCTCTCAGGCCCAGCTCCCACAGGTAGCGTCACAACACAACCGCGTGGGTTACCCCGCCCTGGTGAACACCTAAGTTTCCGCCCCTTAAAGTAACAGGTGCACAGAGAAAAAAATGGCCCAAATGAAAAAAACAGATCAAAGCTCCAGGAAAAATACAACTAAGTGACGAAGAGATAGCCAACCTATCAGATGCACAGTTCAAAACACTGGTAATCAGGATGCTCATAGGATTGGAGGAAAGTTGGTCACAATTAGTTGAACAAATGAAGGATATGCTAAAGGAAATGAGGGGAAATGTGCAGAGAACCAATAGGGATGAGAAGGAAACTGGGACTCAAATCAACGGAGTGAACCAAAAGAAAGAAAAAAACATCCAAACAGAGAAGAATGAAGAAACAAGAATTCAAAGTAATGAGGAGAGGCTTATGAACCTCCAGGACATCTTTAAACGTCCCAACATCCAAGTCATAGGGGTGCCAGAAGGAGAAGAGGAAGAGCAACAAATGAAAACTTATTTGAACAAATAATAAAGGAGAACTTCCCCAATCTGGCAAAGGAAATAGACTTCCAGGAAGTCCAGGAAGCTCAGAGAGTCCCAAAAAAGTTGGACCCAAAGAGAAACACACCAAGGCACATCATAATTACATTAGCCAAGATTAAAAATAAGGAGAGAATCTTAGAAGCAGCAAGAGAAAAGGAGACAGTTACCTACAAAGGAGTTCCCATTAGACTATAAACTGATTTCTCAAAAGAAACCTTGCAGGCAAGAAGGGGTTGGAAAGAAGTATTCAAAGTCATGAAAAGTGAGGACCTACACCCAAGATTACTCTATCTAGCAAAGCTATCATTTAGAATGGAAGGGCAAATCAAGTGCTTCCCAGATAAGGTCAAGTTCAAGGAGTTCATCATTACCCAGCCTTTATTATATGAAATGTTAAAGGGATTTATATAAGGCATGAAGGGATATCAACAGGGGAGTGGGAGGGGGAGAGAGGAGGGAAAAGTACAGAGAATAAGTAGCATAAACGGTAGGTAGAAAACAGACAAGGGGAGGTTAAGAATAGTATAGGAAATGTAGAAGCCAAAGAACTTATGTATACGACCCATGGACAAAAACTAAAGGGCAGGGAATGAGGGGGGTGTGGGGCGGAGGGGAATAAAGGGGGGAAAATGGGACAACTGTAATAGCATAATCAATAAAATATATTTAAAAAGGAAAAAGAAAAAGAAAAAAGATGGCAGACTCTGGCTTTCTGAGACTTTGAGCAAATTAACCTCACCAGAGGGCAGTTCGTCTGTAAAATGGGAATAGTAAACACCACATACTTCATTGGACAATACTTCATTGAGGGTAAAGGATTGCTAATACCTGCAGGGCACCTAGAACAGTGCTTGGCAAGTAATAAGCCCTATATAAATGTTAGTAATTCTACCATATCAACTACTATTGAGATGGAATTCTCATATTATACACCTTAACACCCAATTAAGCACACAAAGTAGGGTACATCTTAGAAGTTTTGGCTTATTTCTTTGTCCTTCCGACCAAGTAAACATATAAAACTGTATTAAAAACACTTGCTTGGGACTGAAGATCACCAAGACCTTCAATTACTAAAGAAGCTGAAATCAAGAACATTGAATCACTGAAAAAGGACATACCAATCAATATATAACATAATTTAAAATAAAAACTAATCGGTATTAGCCCAAATCCACTGATTAATACATGGGAGTCATACTATTCTTAGCACAAACTATATTAGGTCAAAGCCTCAGGGAAATCCTGCTGCAACATTGCCAATTGTTTAAAGAATTGTTTTAGTACTGCTGAACTCATCCATCCGTCTCTGTCAGCACCCAAGTTTGTGCTTATCTACTGGATACCATGGATGGGCAAAGCTTAATGCTCAACTACTACAGGTTGCTGCAAGCTGGCTTTGGTAAGTCATTTGTAAGCAGGGAGTACCCACAATTCTAGTTACAACAATTCAGGCCCATGTGAGTCCCACTCCCGTCTCCGTTTCCTGGCAACCTTCCAGCTCCCATTTCCCATCAGGGTCTCGTCCAGTTCTACCTGAGCCCAGCGGACGCTCTCCTCACTGCCGCGCAGGTACCACAAAATCAGGGCAATTTCCCAAACTAGCGCTGCGGATGCTACAAAGTCCCGAGGAAGAGGTTGGCAGAACTTAGGTCTCTCCTTTTGGGGAGACCAAAGGGGCGAGACCACCGCCTACAGGACCCTGTAAGACAGCCACAGGATGCAACCCCGATGCTCCGCCCTGCGCGCGGGCCCTGACGGCACCACCTCTGACGTCACCACACTGACGGACTCCTATTGGCCTGGGTTGTCGGGGGGACTAGTTCACTAGTCCAACGGTAGGAGCTCCTCGCAGGCTTTTTAGGTCGTTCCTCGTTTATACTCCTGGGTCTTCTCATCCTGCAAGAACCTGCACTTCCCAAGCCTCAGGGGTCCGGAAGTTAGGAGAAGGAGGCGCTTGCTTAGGTGAAGTGTGGAGGATGGAGTTGGAGGGAGGGACGTTCCAGGAACCCTGTAGGCCGCGGAGGTTCGCGTGGCTCCAAGATTGCAGAGTCTGGCACTCATTGTTGTTGAGGGTCGTGTGATATGCCCTTATGTACCTTTCGTGACACTCTGGCTAGTCACGTAACGCACGGAGAACGCTGGCTCCCGGGGGAATTTTCTGTAACTGACGGCTCTCTGGAGGTTGACACCTGTATTGCTGGGGTCCTGGCCTGTTGGCCCCCCAAATTACTACTGGGGTGGGTGGAGGCATAGGGAAGAGGCTCAGGACAGTTTCTGAGCACTGCTTTTCCACAGTGAATTCTGAAAGCACCGGCAGCTAGGGAAGGCAGGAGCCAGTAGGGCAGTTTCCGCCAGTGTCCTCCATTCCCGTTGGAACTGGCAGTCTGATGGAGTGAGCTGCCAGCGGACCTTTACCCCTCCTGTTAGCTAAGACTTTTTCTGCAGTGCTTCCTGGCCTGTGCCACCGACTGCCATCGTCTGGTCAGTTTGGCCCACCTCCTCAACTAAGGGGACTTCCTGAGCCTAAGCACTTATTCCGCTTTATTTTCTAATAGGCAATCTACAGGCTGATACAAACAAAAATGGTCCTGAAAGTCAGGTGGTGAAGCTGAGTTCAAAATTAAATTTGAGGTATTTCAACTGGACTTTAAAAAAAAATTAGCAATGCAGATAGTTGTGCTGTGAGTGATGGTGCTGTTGGGAAGATAATGTCTTTTTTAAAAAAGATACGTCTTGACAGTCTATACAACAAACTCTGAGTATGTTCAATGGTTTCTGACAACTATACGGTCACAATTATTGTATTGTATTGGTGAAAGCCATACACTCTTGGACTTCTTGATCCTGCAGGGCAAGAAAATTTGACAGAAGAACCCCATAGCTATCCACAAACAGGTTTATTTCTAGCATGTTCTTTAGTCATCTTCTGCCCTCATTTGAAAATGTGAAATAAAAGTGGGTACCTGAGATACTTCAGTATTGTCTGCTGACTACCTGTTTGTTAAAACCAAAATTGATCTCAGAAATGTGACCCTTTACTACTGAGAAACTTGTCAAGGAGACACAGAAACCTCTCACCCCATAGACTGCTGAAATACTGGTTTGTAACCTGAAGGCTGTCCCATCTGTGCAGTGTTCTGCATTCACACAAAAATCTAAAGGATATACACATTTGACAAAGCACTATTGGCTGCCCTGGCACCTCTAAAACTGAAGAAGAGAGGAGGTGAGTCTACTCTGAACATACCTTCAGAGCACTTTCTACACCATGAGTGGTGTCATCAGACTAAAAGCAATGTTTAAGTCAAATTAAAAATTATAAGTCCATTTTTGCAGTTGAAGGGGAACTGTTTCCTAATGAACTGTTAGTGACCTTACACCTTGTTACTCTGCCAGGCTTACCTAACAAATTTGGCATCCACCCTGGAGCTGGAGGAGGTTAGGAAGTCTTTGGAAGAAACACAGAGCCACATGGACCAGTTTAAGGCTAAGATAAGACTCCCTGGTATCTGGTAGTGCATGCTTTTGCCTAAGTGGTGGACCAAAAGAGGGAATAAGACTTCTCTCATTGTTATACCTGTTAATAGACTGTAGGCTAAGTGATATAAGAAGACATCTTGGCATATAATAGTGTAGGCTCTCTGTCAGTGACTATTTGGAGGCTTATAGAGGTAGGATTGAAGCCAGCTTCTTGTATTGTGTTCTAGTTGTTTGTTGAAACTGAGTGGACAGCCACTTAAGTCTGAAAGTAAGTGCAAGCCTGTGCTTTCTGGTATGGAGCTGCTCCCATCATGCCCCCTGATCTCTTCCATCCTCTTACCCTGAAATTCATTGCTTTAAGAAGAGAAACTTTTCCCTCTGCTACAGTTGACCTCCTCTGTTGTGAACTCCCTAAAGAGATGACATGCTCTCTGGGCGGCTCTTGTAACCCCTTAAGTGCCTGTGTAAAACTCATTGGTCTGTGCTTCTTTAAAAACTCTGAATTCAGCTGATAAAGTTTGGGCTAAACTCACAGTAAAGAGGAAAAAACTAATGAACAAGGATTCTGAGCCAATTCAATATACCATTGTGAAAATGTGCAATTTAAATATGTTTGTTATACTGTTGTATTACGAATGCTTATAAAGTATTAAAGAAAAGTCTTTTGACATCTGAAGTTCTCACTGTGTAAATAATGCCTGTTGGTCGACAAATCTAAAGTTGTGATATTATCAGGTGCTTGCTAGGTATAACTATGTTGGTCCCGACCAGGCCTACAGGCAAACTGTTCCTACAACGAGAGTCTATAAAGACAGAACTAACTATGAAAAAAAGAAAAAAGAAAAGAAGGTGTGACTAATAAACCCTGACAAAAGTCAGGGCATTCTTGCCAAGTAAAGTTTGGGGACTGTGTGGCTGGATTTACCACACTGAAGCCCTCCAGGAGTTAAAGAAAAATGGTGCCTCCTTCCATATAAAGGGCTATGTTTCTTAGAAGGCTTCCTTGGCCTGCCAGACTTGTGACTCCTGCTAAAATTGACCTGCTTATCTGTTCCTTGAAACTTATCTGCATTATGTTTTATTTGGCGAGCAGTTCACATACCCACGCAATTGTAACCGATACCTCTGAATGTATTGTGGAAACAGATGTGTTGTGTATATATAATACTTATCTTGATTGTAAGAATGTTCCCAGTGGGATGAGTACACAGGTAGGCATCCACCTGGATCTTTCAGCCTAGTTATGTGATAGCAGTAGGGAAGTACAGGAAGCCAGGTGAAGGGAGTGCAGGGGATAAGGAGAGCACTACACTGATTAAGGAGCCAGCAGATAGAAGATATGTAAGGAAACTAACCAGGAAGTTGTACAGACCGACCTATTTGGACCAGTTAGTTCTAACCAGCCTTTTGAGCTACAAGTGTCAGTGATTGACAGTTATGGAACTTGTGGCGCTAGGCAGTGGTGCCCACAGGGTTTTGGATAGCATTTGCCTGATATCAATGGTATACTCCATTGGAGGGGCAATTATTGAGTGCTATTATTGAGAACAATTATTGGCTTGCTTTTGAGTGCTGGACAATGACAGGCTGGCTAAGCAACAACACATGATCTTATACTCTGACATGTCCATTCTGGAATAGGTAGAAAATGAAAACACCAACAAAGTGGATATTGCCCAGCAAGCATTCATTATTAAATGGAAATTGTATATTTAGGAAAGAAGTAACCTAGGTGTATTAATCACTTGCTGCTGCTGTAACAAATTAGTGCAAACTTAGTGGCTTAAATCAACACAAATGTATTGTCTTACAGTTCTGAAAGCCAGGAATCCAAAATGGGTTTCAGGAGGCTGAAATAAAGATGTTGGCAGGGATGCACTTCTTCTAGAGGCTCCAAGGGAAAATCAGTTTTCTTGCGTTTTCCAGTTTGTAGAGGGTCCTATTCCTTGGCTCGTGATTATTTCCTCACATCATTCCAATCTCTCGTTTCCACTATTACATCTTCAACTTCCCCTATTATAACAAAATCTCCCTCTGGTCTATATTTTACAAAGACACTTGTGATTACATTTAGTGTTCACTGTCAGGGGCCTCTGCCTGCAGGGCCCCCACCCCACCCATCCACCAGGCATGAGAATAAGTCTATCAAGACATGATCTGCTGGGGAGGAAAGGTGGCTGATTTCTCAAAGAAGAAGGGCCAGGAGCCTGTTCCTCAATGGGCTTTTATTGGGTTCAATTTGCACAGGAATACAGAGAACGCTCATCATTGTCAAGCAGTAAGGACCAAACAATAGATAACATACAAAGAACTATGAGGGCTTATTCTGAGGGTCAGTTTGCTAAGGGGCTATGAAACTTTGGGAAATAAACTCATTTCATGCTTGGACCCTTATCAGAAAATTGAGGGCATTCTTAGCAAAGCAGATTTCACAGGATTTCATGCATTCTTTCTTAGGCCTGATCACTGCCTTGGGGGAACCACCTGTTCCTGCCCAGGGCTGCACTGCCCTCTGTCATTGTTTCAGGCTTAAATCAGGCAGGGGAAGTAAGGCAGCCAAGAGATTAGGAGATTTTTTGCAGACAGAATGAGGACTCAGGCTATGTCAAAGCCGAGGAGTGAGGGTCCATCACCCCCTTTTTCTATAGCCCCCCCAAGTCCTTCCCTGAGAGCCCCTTAGTGACCCTGCCTGTCTTAGGTCTTTCCTCCCTTGAGGAATCTTACCCATCTTTGGCTAACCAGTCACCCCCCACCCCCCCGACCACCACCACCACAGAGACCAAGCAGGGTGAAGTAAAAGGACAAAGAGGCGGTGCCCCTGCCAGGGAGATAAACTTTGTCTCCTTAGTGGCTTATGGTCCCAAGGTCTTTTCACTCAGCCTTAGCCATGGCAGGTTACAGCTTCTGAAACCAGGCAGGGCAGTTCCCAACGGTTCACATGGACAATCCAGGTTAATCTCCCCACCTCAAGACCTTTAACTTAATCCCCTCTTCAAAATCCCTTTTACCACAGAAAGTAACATTCACAAGTCACAGGGATTAGGACCTGGAAGTATCTGGGAGCTGTTGTTTGACCTTCCAAATTGGCATTAGTAGAATCTCATAGCTACATAGTCACCACCCAAATGTGACTGCCTCAGATGCTGGGTCTGTGCCATCACCTTAGGCTTCATGGGTCCTAGGTACACTGAGGTTCCTGAGGATGCCAGGGTCTGGTTCATGGATGTACAGCTAAATTTAAGGCCAAAGGGGATTGTACAGGAAAGAGTTGACATAGCATGTTTGAGCCTGCTTATCCTTGGAAAATTCTGTTTATAAATTTGGCCTTTAGCTGGTGTCTGGGAACTACGATTTGGGAAGTGTTCCGCCATCACAAAACTGATCAGAGTGGCTCATTTTATCTAAACCACAGGTGGCAAACAACAAGGCTTGCAGGCCAAAGCCGGCCTTCCACCTTGTTTTATCCCGCCCAGCACCTTGTTTTCTACCCAGCATCAGCGCGAGCTCCTTGCCCCTAGTTAAGGAGTGGTTACATTTATACAGTCCTAAAATTACATTCAGCCCTTTGAAAGCAACTGCGAGGCTGATGTGGTCCTCGGTGAAAACGAGTTTGTTACCCCTGCTCTAAACTGTGTGCAACCAAGGTGGTTAATGATGAATACCCACTTTCCTTCTGGGAGTCTAGAATTTTGGTATGTGTTAGGCAGCGGGCACCTACTTAACCAGCCCCCGTGGGCACTGAATCTCCAATGAGCTTCCCTGGTAGACAAGATTGCACACGTGTTGACACAACTTGTGTCCTGTGTGACTACTGGGAGAGGACTTTTGGAAGCTTGTGTCCGATATCTTCGAATTTTTCTCAATGTGCCTTTTTTTGTTTGCTGACTTTGTTGTGTAATTTTTCACTATAAAGATCTTAGTTGTGAGTACAAATATATGCCGAAAATTGTCAGTCCTAGTGAATCAGAGTACCTGGGGGAAGGAGGTGGTCTTGAATTGGTGTCCGAAATGTTATCTGCCAGTCCAACTCGGTCTCACTGAAATGTAGCAGAAGCGTTGCTTGGGAACAGTAAGAATGAAAGAACGAGGAATGACAAAACTTTAGTGCTTGGCGGGCTCTAGAACCATCCGAGGTATGAAACAGAGTCTTATGAGAGGTAGAAGTTAAGTTATGGAATTCGAAAATTTAACTCCAAATCCCAGGGAGTTGGCTTGCTACAGTGAGGGAGAAGAGCTCAGCCTTGTGATGCCTTTTTGTATTTTTTCTCCTCCAGGAGGGAGGAGAAGGGGCCTTGAAACTCCCAAAGGTGAGCTTGCATAGGTCCAAAAATATGAAAATATTGTATTGCTCTTTCCTTCAAGTGGATGAAAAGAATGTTAGATGCATTCTGAGGATTGGAACAAAGCAAATGAAAGGGGGGGTGGTGGTAAAAACCACTCCAGCCATTTCTTCAGCCTAGTTACCATCACTGCTACCCTACCCACCTATGTTCCAGATGAGAGTCTTCCTTGGTAGTTGTACCGTTAACCTTGTAAATGTTAAATTTATTGGTAGATGGTAGAGTAAATTCCCATTTAAAAGGCGGGGGATGGTGGGTTTAAATAGTTTTCTGTTTTGTGACTGTTGCATTTGGATGTAGGATAAGAGGTGATATAAAATGCTATATGCTTGTGACTTCTTAAATGCTAGAGGAATCATCCCAATCAGGGAATGCTGCAAAGAAAAAGTTTTAGTGGGACACACAAATAATTGTTTTTTTTTGCCACTGGTGGGTAGGTGGAAATTTAAATTTTTTGAATATAAAAACAAAATAAATCACTGTAACTGATATATTTGTTATACTTTTTGCCTATGGGAACTTCTGGAAGAAAGGAAACAACATGAAAAGAGAGGCACTCTCCAGATGGAAATGATACTTGGAGTTTTACAAAGCAGATTTTAGGTGCTAGTGAGCTTTTGTAAAATCAGATGTCTGACCCATAAAGGCTGATGATTTTCCAGCCTGATGTGCACATTTTTGAGAGGTCTGTTAGGACTCTAAGACTGGCAAGATTAAAAGTGTTAAATAAAGCCTTGCTTGTCAGTTGGACTTGGAACATGGTGTCTGGTCTTGCAGCATCTGGGCTTTGCTGTTGTTGAAGAAAAGCCATTGGCTTTTTGGGAATCCTGGTCTTTAGTCGCCTTGACCTGAGTGGACACTGAAACCTGATACTTTCTGATATGGTCTGTTTCAAACTAAACTCCAACATAGTTGTTCTGCCCCAAAACACAAAATTCAAACTCTAAGACAGTTGCAGATTTAGGACAACTGTCTATGGGCTGAGTTGGTGGAAACATTATGGACTATGGATGGACCTTCAAGGTCACCAACATACGCCCACAGAAAAGGGCTTATTTCTGGTAGGATCATCTGAAATTGAGCTGCTGATTGGCTCTAAATTTCTTTTTTCTTTCTTTCCTTCCCTTCCTCCCTCCCTCTCTCCCTCCCCCTTCCTCCTGTCCTCCCCCTTTTTCTCTCCACCTATCTTTCTTTCTTTCTTTCTTTCTTGCTTGCTCTTTCGCTCTTTCTCTCTTTCTCTCCTATTAAAGGTTTATTAGGGGTAACACTGAGAGACAAAATCAGAGGGGACAGGTTTGGGCAGGGAAAACATTCAGACCATAATTCAGATCTTCCAGCCTCTTCAAATATATCATTGTCACAGCCTGCTTGTCATGGCTCAGGGTCCTCTTGAAATTTTAAACTGATTATCCAAATGCTGCAAGTGGAGGAGGAGGGTAACATCCCAGACACCACGAGTGTGGAAAACATGTATGTAGCTCATAACCCATGTCTCGTGGCCAAGGTTGGCCCATGGGGTAGGGCATGCGGGGTGGTTCTGGGAAAGGAGGAGTCCCCCCGCTTGCCTCCAGATTGACCTTGCCCTTCTCTGTGTGCTTACTAGGGTTCAATCTGCTCTTCCTGCTGCACCAGGGCCTGAATCTCTCTGTGGAGGATTCTGCATCTCAGGTCTTTCTGGCATTGGTGTCTGCATTCTGTATCCCTCAGGGAAACTTTTTTTTTTTTTTTGTTACTGTATTCCCGATCTCGGCTTCAGGTTGGCAGCTTCCCTGCACTGCTGCCAATTCCCTTTCCAACATGCAAGTCTTGACCCACTTATCTTGAGTTTTCCTCCTGAAGAACCATCTGGCTTTGAAGCTCTGCTCTGCCTGCAGCAGTTCATCCTTCATTTGTTTAGCCTGCTGCTTGTACTTGTGCATTTCCTCTGCAGCTAATTTCATTGTCCCTATGCAGCTAACAGCTGATTCTCCTTCTCCATCTGCTCACATTGTTTCATTTTCAGCTTCTGTTCTGCAGCCACTTTTCTTGGTTTATAGGTTTCATTGAAGGTATATAAATTCTTCATTAGTGTGTTCAGTTCTGCTTCATTGGTTGCTTTCAGAGATCTCTGCTTGAGGATGTTGAGCTTAACATTCTCTTATGTCAGTTGTTCTTCAGATTTTACTTTTGTTCATTGAGAAATGCTTCAATTTGATTGAAGTCCTGATTCTTGACTTTGTGATCTCTCACAGATTGCAATCCAGTATATGTTCTTTGAAGAATGCCATTTAGCCCTTGCTCATGTGGCTCAGTGGATTGAGTGCCAACCTGCAAACCAAAGGGTTGCTGGTTCGATTCCCAGTCACGGAACATGCCTGGGTTGAAGGCCAGGTCCCTGGTGGGGAGTGTGTGAGAGACAACAACATGTTCATGTTTCTCTCCCTCTCTTTGTCCCTCCTTTCTCCTTTCTATAAAAATAAATAAATAAAAATCCTTTTAAAAAAAATATCATTCAAAATTGGATTACCCCCTTCAAATGTTTTGATGTCATCCTTTTTCTTTTCTGTTTTTTAATTAAAGTGAGCATTTATTTAGCTCATCCTGCAGGTTGGCAGTGTAGGCAAGGCTCAGCTGGATGCTTCCTCTGGTCTCAGTTGAGCTCATTCTTGCATCTGTGGTTAGCTGTGCAACACCTGGGTGGCTCCTCTGTCTGGGTGTCAGCTGTCTATAGATTACTCTAGGGTGGCCTTGGCTAGGACCATTATTTTTTGTTCCACATAGCGTCCCATCCTACAGCAGGCTAGTGTGGGCTTGCTCACATGGCAGAAACAGGTTTCATGTCACTCACACAGTGAAAGGGACAGAAAATGCCAGATAAGATTCTGCTGAGAGCCCAAGGCCTATCACACAGCCACCTGAGTTCTTACGGTTTTTCAGGGACTCGCTCCAAAGTCCATGCTTGTTCTGCACTGTGTTCTCATTCTCCAAGGTTGCTTCTGTTCCAGCCCGTGGGGGTGGAGCTCTGGAGGCTGGAAGTCTGGGATCAGGGTGCCAGCATGTCCTGGGGCTGGTGAGGGCCCACTTCCTGTTTTGTAGAGATTGCCTTCCTGCTACGTTCTTACACGGTGGGGGAGAGAGAGTGATGCCATCCTTAAATTTGTGTTTTCATCAGAGATAATTCTGTTTTGTCCCTTGGTTCATTGGAGACTTTTCTTGGATTCACTGATCATCTGTTCCCAAATGAATTTCTGCAAGTTCTACATTATCTTTTGTGAAATTATTGATCTCCTCAGTTATGTGCTATAAATTAACTTGAAATAATTGAGGCTTTATAGCAAAGCATAGTTCTCCAGCTGAAGACCAATACAGAAATTCCCCAAAAGACACTACTGATGTTATATTAACATATACTTTCAAGTGCAACAGGATCAAAATAATGAGGAACTGAAATAATAAGTTTTTCTGTTGTATATTCATGAAGTATCTGGATGAAATCCTTTGGAATCACCAAATATATGACTAAACCTGGGCTCTGGTGGAGGGAGGGCAGAGCAAGGTAGAGTCATATTAGGGGAGACTGGGGTTAGTGGCTCTGGAGAAAGAGCTGAGGGACAGCTGTCAGGATCCCTGTGCTCAGTCACTCTCCCACACTGCAGACGCCATCTTTCTGGGGTGGAGCACTCCCCTCTATGTTGCATCAACCTGGGGGGAAGCCGGATTGGTTCTATATTTCTTTTTTTGGTTTGTTTGTTTTTTGTTTTTTTTTTATTCAAAGTTATTTTTTATTTTTTTTAAACTATATTTTATTGATTATGCTGTTACAGTTGTCCCGCTTTCCCCCCTTCTTGTCCCCCACCCCCTTAACCCCCCTTTCCCCACCCTTTAGTTTTGTCCATAGGTCATACACATAAGTCCTTCTGCTTCTGCACTTCCTATACTATTCTTAACCTCCCCCTGTCTGTTGTCTACCTACCATTTATGCTACCTGTTCTGTGCCCCATTCCCACCCTCTCCCCCAACCACTCCCCTGTTGATGTTCCTCCATACC
>PVJI01025944.1:0-19690 GCA_004026765.1 Micronycteris hirsuta
ACCAAGGTTGTTTTTTAAAAATTCATTTACTAAGTTGTATATCTCCCTAGCACAAACTACTTTAATCATACTGTTAAAGAATCTAATAAGAAATTGGCTATATAAAATATTTTAGTGGAGGCTGTGGTTGGGGAGAAATTAGCAAATAGGTATGGCCTACATATTTCAGTTTTTAAGTGTGAAAGGAATACTGGAAAGGACCTAAGATGACTTTACCTATTTAATTACTTAGACACATAGTATTCTGTCTGGAGTAGGTACTGGGCTAGAAATCTGAACAAAACAGTGAAACTTTTTTTCTTGTAATATTTTTTAAGAGAAATACATAATTTTACTGTTTCCAGAGGTGGGAGAGAGTAGTATAGGAGAATTAAAAAACTTAGAGTTACAGAACCTGTATTTATATTTTTGTTAAAAGCTTGAGTGGAGTGAAGTAATCCCATTTGAGGAATGAGTTAACAGTTGGTAAACATAGAATTTTATTTGTTGGGTCAGATCATGACTAATTTTATGGAGTATTTGACCTGCATTAACATCAAGGAGTATTACGTACGTAGAAGTGTGTGATTGCCTTTCTTCAGAAGTTTAGTGTCAAGAGTACATTTATATTTATCAACATGAACTTGTTTGTACTCTTTAAGCTATGATCTAAATCTTACTTTTTCTCCCTTTAGTTGATCTTCATTCTAGTACTTATGGAACTGATGAACAAGTCTGTATATACATATTCTTCAGGATCTTGGTTCATCTCTTTTCTAATTATAGCTAGTCATGTTGGCCTCTTGTTCATTTCAGTTTACTGTTCCAATCTACATTTGCCTTTTTTTTCCTCATTCACAGGGAAGATGATTAAATTTGGCTTAGTTTTGTTTTCTCCAGAGAACATTATGGTTTGAAATAACTTTAATGCATATTTTTAAAATTCACTGATTATATTGATTAGGTTCCACTTTTATAATGTTGGGATGTCCAAAAATTTGTTCCTTTGTTTTTTCTGTAAGAGGGCTCTAGTAGCACTCAGTTGTCTTTAACTTCATTTGAAACAATTTTGTTAGACTGTATTGTGACAGTTGTCATGTCAGCATGCATTTTAAAAAAAATCAAAGTTGGTGAATTTTTAAAAAATTTTTAAAAAATATTTTATTTATTTTTACAGAGAGGGGAAGGGAAGGAAAAGAGTGGGAGAGAAACATCAATGCGTGGTTGCCTCTCACATGCCCCCTTCTGGGGACGTGGCCCACAACCCAGACATGTGGACTGACTGGGAATTGAAGTGGCAACCCTTAGGTTCGCAGGCCAGCACTCAATCCACTGAGCTACACCAACGGGGGCAAAATTGGTGAATTTTTGTGCAGCCATTTTAATATTGAAGATGGAAGAAAATACATAACATTTTTGGCATATTATGCTTTATTATTTCAAGAAAGGTAAAAATGCAACTGAAACACAAAAAAAGATTAGAAAAGGTGCTATGACTGATCGAACGTGTCCAAAGTGGATTGCAAAGTTTTGTGCTGGAGATTACTTGCTGCATGATGTTCCATGTTCAGGTAGACGAGTTGAAGTTGATAGGGATTAAATTGAGACATTAATTTAGAACAATCAACGATATACCACATAGGAGAAAGCGGACATACTTAACATGTCCAAATCAATAAAGTCATTGATGAAAATGAAAAATATGTTTTTTATTTTATGGAGAAAACTAAATGATTTTTTGGCCAATGCAATACTTTAAATTAGGGATTTAATTGGGTATTTTTCTAAATTAATCATTTAGGTTTATCAGAATATGTAACTATATTATACTTATGTAATAAGGATATTTGAAGCAGTTACTGTATATGTGATGTTTTTAGGAGGGAAACTGCTATATTGAATAGATAAATTTTGTGAGCTCTTAATTATTTTAAGACACAAGATAGCACCATTTAAAAGGTAAAGTTACTTAACTAAACTTTAAGTAACTTTATATATAACTTTAGGTTATATATATAAACTTATATTTATTTTCTTGTTATTGAGGAACTTTTATGTCAGATCTATCAATATTTACTACATTAGAAATTGAACTTGAAACTTTAAATTTTTTCAGTTAATTCACTTAAAAATCACAATAATAAATCTATTGCATGTTAATATAAATAGCATTTTTAGGAAAAATGATTTTTCCAAAACCAAAAAATTTAGTGAAAAAACATTGTTTTATATTGTGCAAATATTAAGGTTTGACTAAATAGTAAAAGCTGAATTCTCATATCTGCCTCTGTTATTGGTGGAAAACAAGTTCTTGCGGTATGACGAGGAAAAGAATTTCCTGAGACCCACACTGGAAGATGCAAGGTTTTGTGGTAAACTTTATTTTAATTTTTCTTTTGTCTCTTCACCCAAGGATACTTTTTCATTCCTTTTTTTAGAGAGAGAGGAAGGGAGAGATAGAAACATTGATACATGAGAGAGACATTGATCAGCTGCTTCTCGTATGCTCATGGACTGAGGTTCGAACCCACAACCTGGGCATGTGCCCTGACTAGGAACTGAACCCTCAACGTTTCGGTTACTGGATGGTACTCTAACCAACTGAGCCACACCAGCCAGGGCCTGTGGTACACATTACTGATTTAAAATTAGGGGGATTCCCCACCTGACTTCCGAATGTCCCATCTCCAACTGTCTTGCCATGGAAAAAGTTCAATCTTGTCCTCAGCAAGGCCAAAGCAAAAGCCAGTGTCCAGAGTTTCTTTTCCATTCTAAATTACAGTTCAGACCAGCATCTGTCTAGTTTAGCATGTGTTTCCACCTGCAGCCCATTGCTGTGCTGCAATATTCAGGTTCCCTCCTGGAGCCTCTGTGTGGGGTCTGCACGGCCATGGGCTATGTGGCTGCTAGGGCCACATGGTTATGGAGAGAGGCCATGCATGTGCATGGGATGAGTGCTGGTCATGAGCGAGGGAGAGAGAGAGTGTGCATTCCAGCTTAGTCCTTTTGGAGCCCGTAGGTGACTGCTAAGCGATCTCAATTGTCATCCAGGTAGTTTAGCTTGTTCCTGTCTGCTCCAGTGGCGGATTCTGTATGGCTGCTTGCCAAGTGGCTGCTAAGGCCACACGGCTATGGAGAGAAAACCTGTGAGCCCACCAGCAAGCATGGGTTTCTAAGTGAGGGAGAGCTTCTTTGTTCCCCTGGGATTATATCAGTTTGGCTGTGGGATGGACCAGGTTCTTTTTCAAAAGAACCAATCAACTTTCCAGACTGTCACGAACTTTGGAGGGGTCTGCCTCTCAACCAGTCCCTTCTTTCTCCAGGCTAGACTGACAGGCCTCTTTGGTCCAGCAGCTCCCTCTGTGCCCCTCAACAATCCTATACTGGAATGGGGAAGGGAGGAGTGTTAATCTCGTTGGCAGATAAAGGCTGTAATGCCCTGAAGTGTGAAACTGTAGCTTCCTGGCCAAGCAAGCAGGCTTACGTTCCTCAGTTTATTAAACTCAGTGTCTAACTCCCTTTGCTCCTGCTATCTCATCGATAATTAGCTCAATACCAATGGTAATACTTCTGCACTTGAACTCTTGGAGTATATGTGTCAGTAGTTTCTGGAAAACAACTATACATTCATGAGAGAATGAGAATGGAAAAAGGTATATTTATGATAAAAATAGTTTTTGTTTTCTTGCAGACTCCCTGCCAGGATCTCAGGGACTCCCTAGGGCAGGAGTTTCCAACCTTTAGACGTCTTCTGTGACATCCTGGCAGAAGAAGAGGGCACACATTAAATACATTGCGACACGTAATCACAAAAAATATCTCATAATGTTTCAAGTAAATTTACAATTTTGTGTTGGGCCACATTCACAGCCATCCTGGGCTGAATATGGCCCGTGGGCCATAGGTTGCACACCCCTGCTCTAGGGGTTTCCCTACTATACTTTGAGAACCTCTGTTGTCGATAATAAATTACTTCATCTGTAGAAATTAAAGGCTCAATAAAAAGAACTCTAGAAATAAAGATTGTTTAAAACTATCTAAAAGATTATTCTTTTGTATCATCACATCCAGTCTATGTTCTTATTTCCGTATTGTCTCATAATTTTTTTTACGCTTGTTGATGAGTCAGACAAGGCTCACAAGTTATATTTGGTTAATTTGTCTTTTTAAATTTTAACCTATTGTTCCCTCTTCCTCTTTTTTCTTTGCAGTTTTAGTTAAAGAAACTGGTTCATTTGCACTTGTACAATTCCCCTCATTCTGGTTTTGGCTGAGTGTGTCTCTGTGGTATAATTTAACATGTTTCTCAATTCTCTGTATTTCCTGTAAATTTATAGTTAGATCTTTACAGGCTTGATTAGATTTAGTTTCAGGTTTTTTTTGTGTGTGTAAGACTTCTTAGGTGGTAATGTATATTTTCTTTCAATTCCATCTAGAGAATATCTTTTGTGATGTTAAAATGGATCAATCTGTTCAGCTTAATTTACACATAAAACTTTTGATCAGCTTTTCTCTGAGGATTTTAGTATCTATTGCTAATTGTTGCCCCAATCCAATATATCATTAGATGTTGCAAAAGATATTTTTTCAAGTCTTCTGAATTTATTAGTTGAGATTCTTCAATAAAGATCTTATCTTCATTCATTACTTCATTAACCTGAAATAGCATCTGTACAGAAATGGCCAGAGTAAATAAAATGTTTGAGATATATATATAGATTTTTAATCTACAAATTTCCAGAATAATTAATTGGTGCCTTAGCAACTTTCAAAGATGACTGGAGAGTTTGTTTTCTGTTTTCTGGTTTTCTTTAGTATTATGAACTTACGGATTTTTGCCTCTCATTTATTATTCCTTTTGTGCCCTACATTTTAACCAGTGGAAGCCCCTTCATGTTGACTCCTTTGCCTTTGCCACAACCTCAGTAATATTTGATAGTTTCTTTGTTTCCTGAAACAATATGTGTTAAGCTCATTTTGTACATTTCCTTCCTCAGACCTGGAATCAGATATGGTGACCTTAATTTAGTGGAAAATGGTACTTAGAGATTGTAATCTGGGTGGCAATTCCGGTTATTTCTACAGGGTTGTCATGTTATGTTTATTTCTGTAGGCCTTTTGGTTGACAGAGCTAGAGAAACTATGTAGAAAGAAAAATAATTGATAAAAAATAAAAACAAAAATCATGAAAAATAATAATTTCTTGATGCTATTTTCAATTCAGATGTAAGATTGCAGAAATTTTACTAGATTTTTTATTTTACATTTATTTTTTTCTCTTATAATACTGAAAATACTGATTCTCACATTATGATTATTGAATCCAATTTTGGTGAGGATCTGTTCTGTTTTATTAGAAGATTAGGGTCACAGATTCAAATACTGAAAGGGGCGTCTAAACAAATAAACCAGGCCTTTTGTGAGTGTCAACAGGGAATTGTGGTGCTTATGAACTGAAAAGCATGTGTGACTTTGCTATAGCTGATACTTAGCAAGAGGAAACACAGGCACAGTATTGCTTGGTTTTTCCATTTTTATAATGAAGATGTACATCCAGATATATTATGTGAAATTATTTAGCTTTTAGATATTGACAACAAATTTATATTTTTTATGAGTCCCATTTGGGCCAAACAAATATTTTCTGCCATAGGCTGTTTGTGATTTCTTGTGAAAAAGATCTAAGGAATTGGTGGTTAAGCTAGCTTTTCAAATTCTTCCAAGCCTCAGGTAACCTGAAAAATACAGTGGAAAAGAGAAGGAAGAAGAGGACTTACTCATTTTGATTTTGCTAATCATGATGCATTTATTTATCCAACTTCTCTTTTTGAGCTTTAAAAAAAATTAAGCCTATTGACTATTAACTTTGCTTTTTCTTTTTTCACATTCAAAATAGGAATTGACAACATCTCAGGAAAGTGGTGGGAATGTTCTTCAGATGATGTATGAGAAACCCGAACGATGGTCTTTTACCTTCCAGTCATATGCCTGCCTCAGTCGAATACGAGCTCAGCTTGCTGCTCTGAATGGCAAGCTCAAAGACGCAGAGAAACCTGTAGTATATTTTGAGCGATCTGTATATAGTGACAGGTATATATAAGTGACTTGTACTTATTAGTTTGGAACCTTGGCTTAGGACTGGAATTTTTTTTTCTGTTTTCTGGGAATCAAATAATAAGAGAGGCTGAGTTGGGGATTTGAGATGGAAAATGACATTTAATCCTTTTAGCAGTTTGGTGCTAATGGTATTAGGGAAGTTCTAGCATTTATAATTTCTAGATTCCATGGAATCTGTAGGGAATATGGTGGCTATCTCATTCAAATTTGCAGAGAAATTTTTTTTCTCTAATCCTCTTAAAATTCTCATCTGTCATGGTTAAATCTGAATCTATATTCTACATTCACCTGGAGCAAAGAGATTAAAAAAGTCTCTGAGGGGGGTCTTGGAATTACTCTGCTTATGCAAGGATTTTTTAACATCTAGAGTTAGCTCAGAACAGAGGTCCTCAGGATCCCTTTTCATTCTTAATAATTAATGAGGAGCCCAAAGAACTTGGTGTCTTATTCATATTTATTATTTATTTTTTTATAAATTAAGATTGAAAAATAGAAAAAATTATTTAAAATTAACAATAATCCCATTACATGTAAACATAAGTAACATATTAGTGAAAATTGTATTTTCAAAACAAAAAATGAGTGAGAATAGCAGCATTTCATGTTTTTGTGAATCTCTTTAATATATGATTTAATAGAAGACAGCTGAGTTCTCATTAATGCTTCTATATTCAATCTGTTGAATATATTTTTTTGGTTTAAGTATAGTGTATCTAGTAATCTGGCCTCTCACAGAACCCCTGAGAGGGTCTTGGGGTCCTTACACCACATTTTTGAGAACCGCTAGCTGAGAACCTAGCTTCCTGTAGTTTAAGATGGTATATTGTTTTTCCTGCTGTCCGAAGCATTACCTAACACTGGTCTTAGGGGAAGATTCCATGTCCATTTAGTAGATCCATTTTTGTCATTTTTGTTTCTCTGTGCTTTTTGGAAAGAATTTATATATTGATGTAGACTCTCTTTCAGGTATATTTTTGCATCTAATTTGTATGAATCTGATTGTATGAATGAAACAGAGTGGACAATTTATCAAGACTGGCATGACTGGATGAATAACCAGTTTGGCCAAAGCCTTGAACTGGATGGAATCATTTATCTTCGAGCCACTCCAGAGGTGAGACAAATATTTGTCCCTTTGAAAATTTAAAGTAATATTAAGAAATCTTTTCAGTGTTACGCAGTGAAGGCAATTTAGTTGAACCTCACTCCCCACCCTCTAACTTCCCACTTCCAAATCAGAAACTTAGAATTGTGTAGATAGAAGCATTCTATTTCCTCAGTAAACTGGACGCCCATATTTAGTAAGTTGTTCTTTTAGGTGCTTCTCTGTTCTTCCTCAGAGAAAGTTCTGTTCTTTATTATTTTTTAACTTTTGCAGGGTCAATAAGAGACATCTAGATTAAGATATGTAGATCACATCTAGATTAAGAAACTTGCTCAAGCAACTTCTAGAATATAGGCTTAATGAGGTAGGACTTTGAGTATTTTAATTACTGTTGAATATCCAGTGCCTAGAATAAGGCTTGAGTACATAGTAGGAGCTCAGTAAATATTTGCTGAATGAATGGCATAGTTGATGGAGGATATCTTTCATGGTTTTGGCTTGGAATGGGTGGATTGTAGCAGCTACAGTAAAGAAAAAACTTAGTGCACCCTTGCTGTTTTCAGTTAAGGGAGCTTATTTGAAAATGTGCCTTTTCATGATAGGTCATAACATAGCTATTGTTTAGATAGGCCATTATGTAATGAATCCAGGAAGACCCAGTGGATGCCTTTCATAAAACTAAGTTAAATGAAAGCTCACAGTTATTAAGAAACTTGTGGTTTTGGCACTTGCATTCCCATTTTTCTGTTTTTTATTTCTATTCTCTGACAAGTAGGTTCTGATGAACGTAAATGCTACAACTTAGACTGAAAGAAGGTTGTAATATGTTGAAGCTGAATTTTCAAAGAAACTAGGTTTCTGAGTTCAAGTGATGATTTTGTTCTTCTAATATCAAGTAAACCAGAAATTAACAATAATAATTTTGAAATTTATTTTAGAAAAGAATTTTTAATTACGAAAATAGTAAATGCAAATGTAGAAGAACATAAAGAATACTAAAGATTTCATTGTTAGAAACATTCATAGTCAATATCTTAAAGTCTAATATAAAACTATTTTATTTCATTACTTTTTTTGATATATTTTGATTAGGGGATCATTTAGTTATTTGAAAAGAGAATTTAAAATAGAAGCACAAACCAGAGACATTGAAATTAAGAACAATCTAACAATAGCCAGAGGGGAGGTTGGAGGGGAGTGTGGGGAGTAAGGTTTTCAGGAACCACTATAGAGGACACATGGACAGAACCAAGGGGGAGGGTGGAAGCAAGGGAGGGAGGTGGGTTTGGATGGGGTGGGGGGAAGGGGAGAGGAGAAAATGCAGACGACTGTAATTGAACAACAATAAAGTAATTTCAAAATATAATAAAAAAACATAAAAAAACCTGAAAATTAAAAATAAAATAGAAGCACAGTTTTATGCTGAACTTTTTATTTTTACCAAACTTTTTTATATTTCTAATATGGATGCTAGAAATTTATAGACTTATTTTTGAAAGTACTGTATTGTTTAGAGCCAGTAAATGGTGTGAAAAGTACTGGGAGGGGAAAAGGAACCATTTCAACTTTCTAGAAGGAATAGAGATTTTGGCTCAGTGACTAAAGAGACACTTAGAGAAGAAAATTTTAATGGCATCAGAAAGGAATAATTGTCCCCCTCGTCTTATTGCTTACTTTTAGAAATGCTTGAGCAGAATATATTTACGGGGAAGAAATGAAGAGCAAGGCATTCCTCTTGAATATTTGGAGAAGCTTCATTATAAGCATGAAAGCTGGCTCCTGCATAGAACACTAAAGTAAGATTTCTTATTCACTACTCGTTTTTAATACCACTACCAAGTTTTAATTAAAAATGTATAATGTGTACAATTTTTTATTTTCAATCAATTTATTTATTACTATTATAGGCTATCTCAGAATTAGGTGTAGATTTTGATTCTTTTATTTCAATTGAGATCCATTTTCTTAAAGATTTTATAGTTAATCTCCCCCAGTGTTATTAATAGCACAATATATGGAATTTCACATTAAGTAATAAAGTAGGAAATATATCTATGTATATTATTTAGGTCTATTTTTCAGAGAGTATTTTAAGATACAGTATTTCAAAGTTCTTTCTTAGATCAAGACTTGGGAGGTAGTATAGCATATACTTTGTCACAAGTTAGTGTTTGGTTAAAATCCTGTCTTATGTGTGACCTTGGACAATCTCTGAGTCTCAGTGACCTCCTTGAACTTCAGTTTTACAGCATTAAAATGCAAACATTCCTCCTACTTTATGATATGAGTTTGGTTTTTGAGGAGTATTACATGTCACAATGCCTAGCTTTATATATTTTATACCTGAGATTTTTAGATGCGTAAGTAAATCTAGGCGAGAATGAAGGGGCTGTCAGATGAAGTACTTGTACAGTAATAGTGATTGACATTTTGATTTTTCAGTGATTTAATAATGAGTTTTTAGTGTTTCTCATATATATTGCTTTTTCTAATTATGTTGTTTATCTCTGTTTAAACAGAACCAACTTTGATTATCTACAAGAAGTACCTATCTTAACACTGGATGTTAACGAAGACTTTAAAGACAAACATGACAGTCTGGTTGAAAAGGTAGATTTATATGAAGACTGTAAACTAATATTTGTTATGTCTAAAAAAATGTAAATTTTGAAAAAACAATTTCTAACAGAAAAGGTTACATAAAGTTACATTAAGGGACAGTTAAGAACTTTAAAGGGATTTACACTGTTTAGAATAGAATCCTAACTTGAAATTCTAGCTTTGTGGCCTTAGCTAAAGTAAGGAGCTTCTTAATTCTTTAGTTCCTTACCTGTGATACAGAAATATCACAAAAGTTCCTACTCACCTGCTTCTCTGTTTTTTCCCCTTCTTTCCCTCTTCCCTATAGCACCAATCTTTGGACATTTTAATCATAAACTAATTGTTTATTTTTTTCAACTAAATTTGGTATGGAAGATGTTTGAAATTGTAGGATATGGATCTCATCCATTTGTACATTGGCTGAAGTCTTGAGATTAAAGGATTTTTAGTTCTAAAATTTATTTGGGACCTTGTCAATGATGGATTATAATTGTCTGATCATTGAGTCATTGTCTTAGTCAGAGTTCATCTGTCCCCCAGGTATTCGGGATATTCTATTGAGTGCGTGGTGACTATATTGATAAAGTGACTGGGAGAGAACCTATTGATGAATGCTTGAGAGAGAATGGTAAAGGGAATTATATAACAAAGATCCCTACATTCATATTAATTAACTTAGGGATCTAAGATCTAAAGAAGCCACACTTTTTTTGTTTGTTTAGTTTTGAGATAAATTTGAAATTCTTTTTTCCTGTTGCAAAATATATGCTGTATACTGTAGTAAGTACTTTACATTCATAAGGGATATATCTGGACAATTCTAGTGACCTCCTTTTTGCTAAAAATGATGTTAAAAATATAGGCTAGAATTCACTGAAATGATATTAAAATAGTCAGCCGTTAGAGTACTAACAGCCAACCATCATTTTAACTGAATGAAGCTATAAAACCATTTTTTAAAATTTTATCTTAACATTTGTTTTTGGCTAAAAATCATCATTTTTGTATTATCTACTTGTATTTTCATTAATAATGGTAGCAGTTGGCTTTCTTTTTTAGGTATTTGTACCCGGCAGTAATCATCTGTTCAGCAGAATTGCTGTGTAGTCTAGAATGCGTAGAGAACAGAATCTTCTTGCTGTGATGTTGCTTAGTTGGATAGATTGTCACTGCTCATATGACCTTTCCTCTTAAATAACATTGTGGAGTATATACAAGATCTAAATTTGTACTTCAGAAAAATTGCAGAAAATTAACTGGGCGGAAAGAGAGGGTATTGCAAAAAAAGAAAAATTACAAATCCGTTATGTGTCTGAACCTTCAGAGTTGTTTAAACCATTGAACCATTGCAATTATTAACGTTATCAGTGTTAAAGCTGCACATGTCAGTGGTCTGTGGTATTATAGAGAGATAAAATTAGTGATTATGAAATTAAAGATAAAATTAGAGATTATGGCTGTTATAAAACTGTATCAATCTTAGGCTAAATTTAATAACTCCTATAATTACATTTTAGGTCATTCAATTTTTACTACTAGAATATTAATACATCTTTTGAAAGTAAATGCTATGGCTTTGTGATAGTTGAGGGTCTTCAATTATTATATACATTTAAGTGAAGATGAATATTAGATATCTCAAAGTAGTCAAATAATTATATTAATATATTTTTCCTCCCTTCAGGTCAAAGAATTTTTGAGCACTTTGTGATCTTGCTGAAGACTACAGGCAGCGAAATGACTCCAGATACTTCAGCCTTGTGTATCTTTGTAGCATCATAGTCATACATATCTCTTTAGAAAACCCAAGTTTTTAACCATTTTTGTCCCAAGAAAAAACCCTTTTTTTTATGAATCCTATATAAAACTTTATGACCAGTTTCTCTTCTCTTCTCTCTTCTTTCTTAAGAGGAATCTAATGAACAAAATAAACTAATGAGCAGAACAGAACCAGAGGATGGAAACCTGGAACAGACTGACAGCGTCCAGAGTGCGGGGGAGGGGACAATGGTGGAAAGAAGGGGAAGGGACTAAACAAAGAACATGTTTGAATGACCCACGGACATGGACAAATGCGGGGTTTGACTGTGGGAATGTGGGATGGACTGGGTGGAGGATGGCAAAGGGGGAAAAATTGGGACAACTGTAATAATAATAACAATAAAAAACTTTTAAAAAAGAAGTATGGACAATATAATACAGCAACAGCCACCAATTACCATTGAGAATTTTTGTGAATGACCAAATGGATAATTAAATATGGCAACAAGTCAGAAAAACAAAGGACATTTCATTATTGCTCATGGCAAGAAGTCTGGAAGTAGATGGTTCTAGAATCATTGTAGTGGCTAAACTATATCCTAAAGGACCCAGGATCCTTCTGTCTTTCCCTCTGTTATTCTCCTTAGCAGATTGGCTTTTTTCCTGGTGCTTCTCATCTCATTGTTGACCAGTTTCTTAACTGGATTGATTTCTTAACTGAAAACTTTGATGTTACATGGAAAATGGTAATGTGTCTGTGAATTAGTGCAAAAAGCTGAAAGTGGAATTTAAAGACTCTCTAGAAAAAGAATTAAGAAGTTTTAAGTACTTTTGATCCAGTGCTGTTCATTGTACCTCAATTTATGTGGAAGATAAGACCACCTTTAGTATTTAATAGATTCATTGATATTTATTAGCGTGTCTATAATATAGTCCTAGGGGAGCAAGTTCGGGTTTGTTCCCATTTGTAATGGATACGTCTGTGCTATGAGTGACACTTCATCTTTTTACATGGTTTTTGGATGTTTAAAGAGGAAATGTTTCTATACTTGAAAAATAACTGAAGGTTATTACATGAGTAAATGATTTAATATATATAGAGCTTAAAATAGCTAACTGCTTGCTTCCTTTTCAGACCGTTCTTTTATGAGGAAATAGTACTGTTATAGTTTAAAGATTGGTTTAAACTGTGATTGTCTTTAAATCATTTGAGGTGGGAATAATAGTTTTCCCTGCATTTCTTCTCATTTTTATAGGTACAACGTTAGTGGAACGTAGTGAGGGATGACCTTCTCCATTTTATTCTTTATTGACTCTGCACTGGGAATGAATAGCCTTTCATTACCTTTATACTTCGTAAGAAGTCAGAGAAACTGAAGACAAGTTAGATTATCTTCTTAGCAGTTTAGCCTGCTTAGTCCCACCTATTATTTCCTGCCTCATCCTGGTTTCTCTGCTGTCTGAATTAGGCAGCCTCCTATTTTAAAGTCTCACACTTCTACTTTGAGAACATTGTGATTATTTTTCCCTTCATAGTTGGCTTTGCTTCTCTGTAGGGTTACACCTTAAGTTTTGTTTCCACTCCTTTAAGACAATTTACTGATAAAAATGATCTTGCTTTATATATTATATATCTTGAAAGCATTATAATTTTTGAGTATATATTAGGAAATGAAGAAAAAGGATAAAATAGTTATTTTTAAAACTGCATGGATTCATTTTAGTTCTGTATATCATTGCAGATTTTTTCAAGTTAATGTGTGAAGTGTTTTTTCTATGTATTTACTGTCTCTACTTGACATTTTTTTTTATAAGATAATTTTTTTAAAAAAATATTTTATTTACTTATTTTAGAGAGAGGGGAAGGGAGGGAGAAAGAGAGAGAGAGAAACAGCAATGTATGGTTGCCTCTCACGTGGCCCTCACTGGGGACCTGGCCTGCAACACAGGCATGTGCCCTGACGGGGAATCGAACCGGGACCCTCTGGTTCCCAGCCCGCGCTCAATCCACTGAGCTACACCAGCCAGGGCTCTACTTGACATTTTAGAAAAATTCTTTTTTTGAGATGAGAAAAGTCAGTTACTTTGAAACTATTGTTTTCTATTTAAAAATATTATCTTTTGTTTCTGGAGATAATTTAGTGGGTTAAACAATCTAGAGGTACTGATCTTTGAAAGGGAAACTCCATTTCAAATCTGTAATTACCGTATTTAAAACTAACTCATAATATTGTATATGTTTTTTGTTTAGTAAACAAAATCAATTTGTTTACTAAATTAAACATTTGCTTAGTAAATAAGTATAGCCCTGACCCTTGTGGCTCTGTAGGGCATCGTTCTGCAAAGTGAAAGGTCTCCAGTTCAATTCCCAGTCTGGGCACATGCCTGGGTTGCAGGTTCTGTTCCCGGTTGGCGTGTGCACGAGAGGCAACTGATCGATGTTTCTTTTTCACATCAATGTTTTTCTTCCTCCATTCCTTGCCCTTATTCTAAAAATAAATAAATAAAATCTTTAAAAATAAATAAATAATAAGTATAAATCTCATGACCTGTGACGGAACTACACATTAAAATGATTATGTTTTTGCATTAAAATTATACTTTGAAAAAATATGAATATAAAAAGGTGACAATGGTTTATATAAATTACATTGATTCTATTTTTTTTTAAGATTTTATTTATTTTTAGAGGCCAAGGGAGGAAGAAAGGGGATGAAACATCAACGTGTGGTTGCCTCTCACACGCCGCCTTCTGGGGACCTGGCCCACAACCCAGGCATGTGCCCTGACTGGGAATCGAACCAGTAACACTTTGGTTCTCAGGCCGGCACTCAATCCACTGAGTCACACCAGCCAGGGCTAAATTGATTCTATTTTAAGTGGGGACAATTCAGAGGTTTTTCATAACCTTTAAAAATACTTAAGGACTTTTTAAATCCTTTTTGTGGAATTGAAAAGAAAGTTAAACAAATTTATTATTTGTCATGACTCAAAAGCTGTACTATTGGATAGGAACAAGAGTATTGAGCTTAGTGGTCTACATTACCTTTTGGATTCTATTTCCCATATCAGATCATCTTCCACTAGAGTCTATGTACTACTTTTTATAGTTTGCTCTCCTAAGAAGTTAATTGTATAATACTTATTTCCTCATTCAGAATTTCTCATGATCTATGCCTAAAACTTAGAGCACTATATACTGAGCACCCTAGAAATTCAGTCTGTCAAATTTTTAGGACAAGGAATCCCAAAGTTTTTTACATAGAAATATAAATCTTACCACCAGAAAAATGCTTGATTTGTTAAGATATTTACAAATCCTGATAAATAATAGCCTTCCACATTTGACAAACCTTTTAAAATTTAAAAAAAATTGTAATAGTTTCTGACTCACAAAAGTTGCAAAATTATTAGATCTCTTGCACACCCATCACCCAGATACCACCTTACTTATCCACAGTGTATTGTCAAGACTAAGAAATTGGCTTTGGTACACTATTAACTAAACTACAGGCCTTATTTGAATTTTACTAATCTTATTTCTCCTTTTAAAAACTTAACAGATTTTACTTAGACATGTTTACAATATATTTTATGTTCCATCTATATTGTTTATTGCAGTTTTAGATTCATATTAAGCAAAACTAAGTGGAAAGTACAGAGTTTCCATATAATCCCTGCCCCTGCACTTGCACAGCCTCCCGCACTCGACATCCCCAGCAGAGTGGTGCTTTTGATGCATTCATTGAACCTATACTGACACATCACTCAAAGTCCATAATTTACACTAGACTTTACTCGTGTTCATTTTATGGGTTTTGACGAATAATGACATGCATTCACCATACAAAATAGCTTCACTGCCCTAAAAAATCCTCCGTGCATTATGCTTTGACCATCCCACCCCAGCCTCTGGCAACCACTAATCTTTTTCTTGTCTCCATAGTTGCCTTTTCTAGAGTGTCATATAGTTGGAATCATATAGTATGTAGACTTTTAAGATTGGCTTTTTTCACTTCGGAATTTGTATTTAGTTTTCCTCTCTGTCTTTTCATGGCTTGATAGCTCATCTCTTTTTAGTGCTGAATAATAGCCCATTGTTTAAATGTACCACTGTTTATACACTCAGCTACTGAAGGACAAGTGGTTGCTTCCAGGTTTTGGTAATTATGAATAAGTTGCTATATACATCTGTGTGCATGTTTTTGTGTGAGTGTAAGTTTTCGATGCATTTGAGTAAATACCAAGGGGTGCCGTTGCTGGATCAATACGTTAAGAGTATGTTTAGGTTTCTAAGAAACTCCCAAAATGGTTGTGTCATGTTGCCATCCTACCAGCAATAAATGAGAGTTCCTGTTCGTATCTTAACCAACATTTGGTGGTGTCAGTGGTTTGGGTTTGTTCCATTCGTAATAGGTATGTGGTTGTAACTCATTTTAATTTGCAATTCTATAATGACATATAATAATCATCTTTTTGTATGCTTATTTGCTATCTGTGTATCTTTGGTGAGGTGTCTTAAGGTTGGTCCATTGTTATTTTTTAATCAGGTTCATTTTCTTACAGAGTTTTAAAAGTTCTTCGACTATTTTAGATATCAGTCCTTTATCACATGGGCCTTTTACAAATATTTTTCCCCAGTCTGTGGTTTATCTCCTGTTGACATTGTTTTTTGCAGAGCAGTTTTTAACTTCTATAAAGTCCAGCTTATCAGTTTCTTTTATAGATTGTCCCTTGTGTTGTATCTAAAATGTCATATCCAAGGTCATATAGGTTTTCTCCTAAGTTATTTTCTAGAGGTTTTATAATTATTTGTTTTAGCTTTAGGCCTGTTGTCCATTTTGAGTTAATTTTTTGTGAAGGATGAAAGGTCTGTGTCTAGACTCATTGTTTTATATGTGGACGTCCACTTGTTCCAGCACCATTTGTTAAAAAGTCTATCTTTGCCTCATTGTATTAACTTTGCTCCTTTGTTGAACGTCAGTGGACTGTGTTGGTCTGTTTGTGGCTCTGTTCTGTTGCACTGATCTATTTGTTCTTTTGTCGACACCGTACTGTCTTGATTACCGTAGCTTTCTATATACTAAGTCTTGAAGTTGGATAATTTTGTGTTTCCTAGAGCATCAGCTACTTAGGTTTAGCAATACAATGGGGGCTTTTGAAGCTATCCTAATAAGGTTTCTTTTTAAAAAAAGAATTGATGTGTAAAATGAAATTATTTTTTCTTATCTTCAGATAGAAAAATATTGAAAAGTGGAGACAACTTTGATATGATTCATTATTTCCCTTACTCTGTAGTGCCTTGGAATGTTATCATTAATTACAAAATGTGTTAGTACTGAGATCAATAATGTCCTAAATGTTAAATACAGACTTCCCCAATAAAAACTGTTCAGTTAATAACTTTTTACCATAACAGTTTTTGAAAAGTTATATTACTTTTCTGACAATCATCCTTTTTCTCCTTGGGTATAAAGACTTCTTACTTCAAAGTACATTAAACAAGTATGCAGTAAAAAACAGTACAAATATTACCATCTTAGACAAAAGTATATTCACTTATTTGACAGTTTCTTCACAGAGATTATTATTTTAAACTCATTCCAATTGTACATCCGATTGTTTAGGAAGGATGATGTTGCATCTTCCGGGGCTCTAGTCTATAATGGATAGATGCCATTTCCATGTGTTTGGAAGTTCCTGAAAGGTGTTTGTGTTATAATTTAATTTTAAGTGCAGTTTAAATGCAAGATAACCACTAGTATCAAAAGGCTGGAACACGAGTGGGAGGACATGGTTCAGAAAGCAGAATTTACCTTCCGAAGGATGATTCCTGTATTCCTCCCCTCCATCAGACTGCAACCCAAGTTTTCCTCCTTGGCAAGTACAGTAAACCGTTGCAGTATATTTTGTGGACAATCTATAGTGTTTATTGCCTATAAACTTGTTTGTAGTCAATTGATACTGTTTGGGGGATGCTGGGATCTCATACAATGTACCCTATTAAAGTTAATGGAAAAGATTTTCATTCAGAGCCCTCTACTTTGTGACGGTGATTGCAGGGATAAACTACAGACATTAAGTGAGGGATGGGTATTTAATTTGAATTTGATTCAGTTTTGCTCCCATTTTCCCCACATTTTTTTGATTGTTGAGGTTGCAGCTCTGTAACTATGTTTAATGAGTTACAATACTTGATATGACATTGATGTTCTCAGGATATTTCTATCAATGAAGATTTGGGCTTGGTTCATGGATTTCACAAGGAATTCATACCCAGTCCTGTTTTGTCAGACTTCAAATTGATAAATATGAAGTATTTTAAGACTTAAGATGAACCTCCACCTGAAACTCATACAAAATATTTAATGTAAACAATAATAGACTATCTTCAAAGAATTTCATTAGCAATATGGCTATGCTTTGAATGAATTTAGTTTTAATTCCATCTCTAGAATAAAACAGGTAATATACCAATGTCCGTTGCACTAGAATTAACAGGTGGCAATTGGAAGACAAACTAGGTAAAAAATACTTTACTTTTTGGTTCAGTTTTTATGATGAAGTTTAAAATATTTTAGTCATAGAATTATAAATACCATTAATAGGATAAAAGTGTCATAACTACAAGATACAACATTCACATAACCATCTTTTAGCCTTAAAAGGCTATGGTAAAAAACAGTTACCACCATTTTATAGATGTGAGAGGCTAAGGGATTTTTCAAGAAACCACAAAAATTGAAACTGAAACAAGAACCCAAATATTTTGACTCTAGCATGGGGTTCCTTTTATTTTAGTGAGTAAATGGCTCTATTTTTTACCTCCGCTTTTTGTTTATGTCTGAGGTGGTTCTTCTTTCTTTTCATCCTTAACTCTAGGTGGTATTTAATACCCATTTAAAAACGCAATATGAAGATAATTTGATAACACAAGTTGTTTAAGCCCATGATTATTTCGTAGTTAAATCAGTAGTTATAGTCCTTTGCCACATGAGGTCATTATATACCTGACTGTTTGCTCTGTTCTGGCTGTAACCCAAGCATTATTATTTTGATGGTGAGTGGTTGGAAAAAGGAGCTGATGGGAGGTCTTTTGCATTGCCAGAGCAAAAGCATTAATTGATTAGTAAATAAATACTTTTATGAGATTGTATGTGGAGAGTGGGAGGAAATGAGCTGTTGGATTAAATATAGGCAATCGAAAAGAGCAGTGCTTTTAGGATTATTTTACTGTAAGAAAGTCTGCTACATAACTTCCAGCTGCTTCTCTAGCTTTAGGTTGAATAATGCCACAGTTTTTTTTATGGGATACTGTTGGGTTGGCCAAAAAGTCTGTTACTTTTTTTTCTGTATGATGGCTTTAGGGGCTGAGTTGTCTTTGACTTCATTCAAAACAATGTTATTAGATTGTATTGTGGCAGCTGTTGTACCAGCATGCGATTAAAAATAAAAGATCAAAATTTGTGAATTTTTGTGCAGTCATTTTAATAGTGAAGATGGAAGAAAATATGCAACATTTTCAGTGTATTGTGTTTTATTATTTCAGGAAAGGTAAAAATGCAACTGAAATGCAAAAAAAGATTTGTGCAGTGTCTGGAGAAGATGCTGTGACTGATCAAACATGTCAAAAGTGGTTTGTGAAGTTTCTTGGTACTATGGACATTTTGGCCACATAATTCTTTGCTGTGGGGCTGTTAAGCATTGGAAAATGTTTAGCAGCACCCCTGGCCTCTCCCCACTAGAAAGAAGCTGATGGCAGGAGATTGCTGACATACTCAAAATATCCAAATCAATAAAATTATTGGTGAAAATGAAAAAAAAAAGTGTCTTTTATTTTATGGGAAAAATGTAATGGATATTTTGGCCAACCCAATAAATACTTGGTTAGATAATTATGCATAACAGGTTACCGTGGAATTTGATTTTTTTTTCTTTCTTTTTCCTTTTAAAAATGTGGAACACTTCATGAATTTTCACGTTATCTGTGCTCAGGGGCCATGCTAATGTCTGTATTATGCCAGTTTTTAGTCTATGCTGCCGAAGTGAGCACAAAATTTGATTTTCTAATGTTCACTCATTAGACTGCATATAAAGGGCTGTCTTGTAAGACTGTCATTTACTTAC